>MKEJ01098722.1:0-15586 GCA_001753735.1 Embelia ribes | reverse complement strand
AATAATTTCTCAAAACATTCCATAGGTATGAACAATTATTTATTTATACATGCATGCCTTTAAAATTTATTTTCAGTCACAATTATAAAATTTTCATAATTATAAAATAATTTTAAATATATTTTCATTATTTTCTAACCCAAAAATATTTTATTTCTAAGAAAAATAATCAAAAAATAGCATCTTAGTCCAAAAATTATAATTTTCCCTCTCATTGATCAAAAATATATTTTCATGTCCTCTAGACATTTCGGAAATTTTATCTCAAAACATAAACCACAAAAATATTTATTAAACTCATTTAAAATCCATAATCAACACAAAAATTAAAAAATTCCTAAAAAATAGAGAAAAATGTCACATGCAATCCAAATAAATTTATTTAATTATTAAATAATCTCTAGAAAAATATAAAAAGTTTATAAATTAAAAATAATTCCCCTAAATGTCTCAAAACAATTTATTTTCCAAACATACTCAAATATTCATAATTAATTCTACAAAAATCATAAAAATGTGAAACCAATGGACCTATCCTACAATATTGTCCATTATCTCTACAAATTATCATGCACCACTATTATGATCAAAAAGTTACAAAAATCTCTCCTGAAAGCTGAATACGAATTTATTTTCACTTTTTATTGCATGCTCGAGTTTAATACTGATAATTGAGAATTTAAAATATAAATAGTTGAAAGAATATGCCTAAAAATATGTCAAATATGTATGAAAAATATTCCCAAACCTTCGGAATATGTTCACGTGGCTCGTCGGAGCTCAAAATGTCAACCGAACACCTCAATTCTCATCTTTTCTCTTTTTTTTTTCTTTCTTTCTCTCTCTATGTGAAATATAAGATAGTGATGTTTTAGTGTGCAATACGTGTGTGTGTATTAATGTTATGTATAAGTTTGACACCTAAGCATTAAGGTGTCAACAACTTGGTATGCCATGGGTTGCCGTTCGAACAATATACTAATCGTTTGAAGGGTAGCCACTACCCGAAAATATTGTGATTAATAAATTAGGGGAATAATAATAAAATATTAATAAAATAACTCAATTAAAAATATTAAATTAATAACAACCCCATGTTGTTATACTCTCCCCTCCTATAAGAATTTCCATTTTCGAAAATTGCTAACTACAAGTTAAGAAATTTTACCGAACACAATCGTGAATAATTTTGAATAGCGGTCGCGCATTTCCTCTTCTCTTTTCAAAGTCTCCTCTTCAATTCCATGTCGACTCCGCAATACTCACACTAGGAAAATCACTTTTCCTCGCAACACTTTATAGCGTCGCAATAATATACGCACTGGTCATACCTCATATGATACATCTTCGTCAATCGTCACCTCGGGAAAACTCAGAACAGGTAGGGATCCAGATGATATTTCCACAACATGGACACGTGGAACATTGGATGCACATTCACCAACTGTGGTGGCAACGCTAACCGATATGTTACCTCTCCCACTCGCTCAAGTATCCCGAATGGGCCGATATATCTCGAGGCCAACTTCCCCCTCTTACCGAATCGAAATAATCCCTTTCGGGAGGATACTCTTAGAAATACATAATCTTACCTCAAACTTAAGTGGTCTTCGTCTACAATCCGCGTAACTCTTCAGTCAGCTCTTGGCAGTCTCTAACCTTTACTTTATCGGTATAATCTTCTCGGTGGTCTAATGCACAATGTCAGGCCCAATCAATGCCGCCTCCCTATAATCGAACCAACACACTGGAAATCGACACGGTTGTCCATATAATGCCTCATATGGCACCATCCCAATACTCTATTGTAGTTGTTATTATACGCAAATTCAATCAATGGTAAATGTTTGTCCTAACTACTATCAAAATCCAATACGCCCGCTCTCAACATATCCTCAACAGTCTGTATTGTGTGATCAGACTGTCTATTAGTTTGCGGATGGTATACTGTACTTATGGCTATCTGGGTCCCCATTGTTCTCTGAAGACCCTCCCAAAATCTGTAGTCATACAATCTCATCCATGTATACTCGTGCTAATCGCCCAATTCCATCTCGTCGATTTATAGCCAGAAAATGTGTCAACTTCGTAAGTCAGTCAACTATCACCTAGAGAATGTCCTTCTTCTTTCGTGTAACAGGTAAGCCTTCTATAAAATCCATCGTGTTATGCTCCCACTTCCACTGTGGCATCTTAAGCTGCTGTAATATGCCCGCCAGTCCCTGGTACCCATCCTTAACTTGCTGACACATCATACACTTAGCGACAAATGTCACTATATCACGTCGCATCCCTGGCTACCAGAACTGACGTTGTAAATCACGGTACATCTTATCCCCTCCGGGATGTACTGCAAATCTTGAAATATGCACCTCTCAAAGTACATCCTCTCAATAATTCTCGGCACATATAACCGATCTCGGTAATGCAGCTTATCTCTCGATCCTAGCGATCATACCGGTAGAAGTGGGAAACCGGTTTAATCGGTTCAAAATTGAATCGGTTTGGTCCAAACTGATTGAACCGAAAAGCTGATTTTCAGAACCGAATCGAACCGGTTCAGCCTAGAAACCGATATGAACTTCGGTTCAAACCGCTTTAAACTGTTTCATTTGTTAAACTACGGAAAAATTACACAAAACACCACTAAATCAAGAAAAGTTACACCAAACACCACTTTTTAACTAAGATCGAACACCTAAATAATTCATAATCATTAAAAAAATTCAACTCAAACAAAAAATAACAACAAAATATAATTCCAAAACTTAACAATATTCAATTACAACATTAATAATAATAAAAATGCAATCCAAAACATAATTCAAAACAAAAAACATTTGCGTCAACAAAAAAACATTTTGTCCAAACTGATTGAACCGAAAAGCTGATTTTCAGAACTGAACCGAACCGGTTCAGCCCAGAAACCGATATGAACTTCGGTTCGAACTGCTTTAAACCGTTCCATTTTTTAAACTATGGATAAATTACACAAAACACCACTAAATCAAGAAAAGTTACACCAAACACCACTTTTTAACTAAGATCGAACACCTAAGTAATTCATAATCATTAAAAAAAAACTTAACTCAAACAAAAAATAATATGAAAATATAATTCCAAAACTTAACAATATTCTATTACAATATTAATAATATCCAAAACATAATTCAAAACAAAAAACATTTGCGTCAACAATTGACAAGGGCAACAAATCAAAATCTTCTTCAAAACTCCATTGTTGTTACTTGGGTTGAGTCTTCCACCGTAATCTTCGAAACCTTTGAAAATTATACACAAAATAAAATAATAAGATATTCATTAATAATCAAGTGAATCCATTTTTATCTACAAGTCATAGTCAATTTTATTTTTTCTTAACTAACAATTCATAGCAAAGATGTAAAAAATTAACTAAAATACAATTACAAAAGCACACATTTTCACAACACAAGCATTTCACATGAGTAATAAAATAAAAAAAACTAATATTTCACATCAAATTTATTTTTTTTAAAAAATAATGAATATTACCTTCTTCGAGTTTTTCAATCTCTTGTAGTTCTTTTTCAATATTATTTAGCTTCTTCGATGAACGAAGTCAATTTTTAGTACAAATGAAACACTCTACAACCTTAGGAATTAAAGAACTCCTAAAACAATCAAGCATTCGCCCACCGGTACTAAAAGTAGATTCCGAGGCAACGGTAGACACGGGAACTGCTAACATATCACGAGCATTGGAAGATAGTATTGGAAATCTATGACACTGAGAATTTTTCTTCCACCAATCAAGAAGATCGAGTTTAATATCAAAATCTTCGTTCTCTTCTTTCAAATATTTTTCAAGCTCCGAATTACTACCATCACCCAAACCTCCCTGTAGCGATTTTTGTTTCTTGAACTCGGAAAATAACAATTTTTTTTGCGTATCCTTTTGCATATTAGTCTCATCATTTGGCACACCACTACTTTTTGGTTGGGTATTAGCACCTTCAACTCGAGACTCTTTTAGCGCTTTATAATTATTATACAAAAGACGCAAAGTACCATTTAACTTTTTCCCCGCCCTCGTTCTTATTTCTTCTCCATGCATTTTGCACAACATATATTCTACAAACTCTAGTTTGTACCGAGGATCGAGCACTATTGAAACAAAAAGGAGACTATTTATCTTTTCCGGATCTCCCCAATACTTGTCAAAAAAAAAATTTCATTTCTTCCCCCTTCTTCTTTTATTTACAATCTTCATTAACTATCAATTCTTTCAAAAGAGAATAAATACCATAAACCTCATGCATGACATTATTGGAAGTGACATATGAAGACCCCATAATTTTTAAAGTTAGATAAAAAAAGGTGTTCTACTAAAGTAGCAAATCTTCTACATTTAATCCAATCATTACTTAAAGGTCTTTTATCAACTACCATCGGAAGTTTTACGGGATGTCCATTGAGCCCATATACCACACAATCCAAGTGACCCTTCTTGTCTACCCATTCTAAATCTTGAAAATCTATTTTAAAACATGGGTCTAGCTCTTCCAACCTATCAAAATCCCTCTCGTCGTATTGAGCCACATCCAACATCATGTAAGTCGAGTTCCATCTAGTTTGCACTCCTAAACATAAAGACTTTTTTCTATCAATTTTTTTCAATCTTAGCACATTCTTTAAACTTTATCAATCTATCAATCTAACGGGTGATTGTCTCACATATCTAACTACATTTTTCACCTTCTCAACAAACTTATCAATGTCTTTCAAGCCATCGGTGACAATTAAATTAAGTATATGTGCAATACACCTAATATGAACAAATTCACCATTTAAAATGCTAGAATCCCAATTGCTCATCTTTTTCTTAAAATTACTAATCGTTATGTCATTCAAACTAAGTAATATTGAACACTTTCTCATCGACTTCCCAATACCTCATACATTTATCGATTGTTGAACTAATGGCACCCCCTTTGTAACTAGAAATTGGGCAAAAATTAAGAATTCTTTTATGCAATTTCCAATCATTGTCAATAAAACGAGCAGTTAGGACCATATAATTAATTCTTTGAATCGATGTCCACGTGTTTGTAGCAAGACATACCCTTTTATATGAATTCTTAAGAAACAATTTCAAATTCTCAAATTCACTATTATAAATCCCAACACAATCACGTGCAATTGTATATCTTGAAGGGACACAAAAATTAGGACATGCAATTGCCATAAATTGTTTGTATCCTTCATTTTCTACAATTTTAAAGGGGAGCTCATCAATAACTATCATCCTAGCCAGTGCTTTCCTAATAAGTTCTTAATCAAATTTCCAAGTTACGACAATTCTCCTCTACCCCTGTTTATCACTAGCTTGTATAGCCAATCGTGCTTGTTTAGTTTGAACATTAACAAGGTACTTTGAACATCTATGTAAATGAGCTTTCAATGCACTAGTTCCATTTATTTTAGAATCAGCTTGAAAGACTTCCTTACAGTGTGTACATGTTGCAATATTTTTTCCATACTCATTGACATATTGGATGTAATGCTCCTAAACCTTAATTCTCTTCTTTCCTTTTTTTGGTTTCGAATTTTGACTTAAGACTTTACATGAATCTGTTTGACTTGAGGGTATGGATTTTTCTTGTAACAACATCTACAAATAAAAATTCAATAATAAAAATTTCAGAATAATCACAAACCCTAGTATAAATAAAAATTCATACACAAACCAATGATAAAAATTCATAGTCAACAATACCAAACTATTCGACAATATTAGATTAATCAAAATTCATAGCCAACAATACCAAATCTTACTTCTCTTTTGTCTGTCATGTGTATATCTATTTTCAAAACTGCTTGCTTTCTCACCTGATCTTTCTTATGGCATCATTTTTCTTCTTACTATTTTTAATTGAGATATTTTGTGAAATATAATGTTTGGCTGTAGAATAAGGTGGGAAGTTTAGGTCCATGACCATGACCATGACCATTTATATCTACTAGTTTCTTATTAATAGGTTGTGTCATGTTCAGGCATTAAATCACTTATAGTTTGTTCTTGATAATTGCCATTGGTTTTTATATCAAGGTTCATGTTGAAAAAGTTCTTTCACGAGTGGTGTCCATGGAAACCAAAATATAAATCTTTTTTTAGATAATTGTGTTTTGTGATTTGGTAAGAATCATGTGTTGGAAAAAGACATGATTTGGAATTTGGGGTATTTTAAAATAGAATAGAATATTGTTAGATGTTGAAAGGAGTTAAATGGAAGTGAGACTATTCATGGCCTTCGATTTGAGAGCTCTTTCCTGTACTTTTATCCTTGAAAATATATTTGAATTGTAAGGCTATAGCTTGTAAATTCTGTTGACTATGAATTAATTTATCAATACCAAACTATTCAACAATATCAGATTAATCAAATAAAAAATTCATAGTCAACACAAACAATCAATAAGTCAACAATACCAAATTATTTGTAAGCCGAAAAGACAATATCTCATATCTTGTTATTAGCAAACAAATTCTTAACTAATTAATCACAAATATTGAATAAGAAAACTCACTCATCAATTAAAATATTAATATAAATTGAAAGCTAGGAAACACAAATTAACTAATCAACAATATCAGAATAATCAAAAGCTAAAATGACAACACCTCATGTATATTTGTTGTATGTCAGCAAATTGTCAATTAATTAACCAATCAAAAATTACCGGATAAGGAAACCATCCGTTAAAAGTTTAATAAAATCGTAAAGTGAAAACTAAAATTGAAAAACAGAACAAAAACTCTAATTACCTCTTGCTAGATCAGATCCTAACCGTTGACACAATCATCAACTCCAAAAGAGAGAGGGGGGGACTGCAGCCGGTTTTACTTGTTAGGGTTTCTTAAATGAAAATCTGCAGTTGGAAGATATATATATATATATATTAGGGGAAGTTTTGTTATTTTAAGGATTGGTTCGGTTCAGTGTGCATCAAACCATTGTACCACAACCTGTGAACCGAACCGATACCCGAATAAACCGAATATTTTAAACTTTAAAAACTGAACAAATCGATTAGCTAAATTTAAAACAGAACCATGTTCAGTTTAGTTCACCGATTCGGTTAACCAACGGTTTGCCCACCCCTACATACCAGTGACTTCCCTTTCTGAACACGCTGGATAAATCTTTATGTGCGTACACTCCCCCTCTATACATCCAATACGCTATCGATTAAGCTCGAACGAGTCTCAACCGCACACAACCAAAAGCGATTCTCCTACTCGACAAACTCCAATCCAAGCTTGCTCAATGTGTGTAACGTATCCCACTCCTTAAACTATAGATAAGCTAGCGAACAACGAGTCTTTTGACTCAAGGCATCAACAACTTATATTTGCCTTCCCAGGATAATATAGCAAATCAAAGTCGTACTGATCCAGGTACTCCATCCAATGATACTGTCTGATATTCTGGTCATGTTGTGTAAAGATGTATTTCAGACTATTGTGGTCTAAATATATCTCGAATCTTTCGCCATATAGATGATGGCGTCAAATCTTCAATACAAACATAACTGCAGCTAACTCCAAGTCTTACATCGGGTAATTCTTCTCATGGTTCTTTAGTTGTCGTGACGCATAGGCAACCATCTGCTCTCGCTGCACAAGTACATATCTCAGTCCCTTTCAGGACATATCACAATACACCATATACCCGATTCCTTGCTCGGGTATCGCTAATATTGGAGCGATCGCCAAACACTACTTCAACCTCTAGAATGCCTCATCGCACTTTATTGTCCGTTTGTATCTGACCCCAATGGCACAGTTATACGCGAAAAGTCTTGTACAAATATACTGTAGTAACCAGCTAATCCCAGAAAACTCCGCATCTCGAATACACTACTCGGACTTTCCCAGGCCTCTAATGCCTTTATCTTCATAGGATCTACTGATATTCCCGTAGTAGAAATTACATGTCTGAGGAATCGTACTCGTGTCAGCCAAAATTCACACTTGGAGAACTTCACATACAAACAATACTCTCAAAGTGTCTGTAACACAATCCGTTAATGCTTGACATGCTCCTATCTCGAAGCCGAGTATACCAGTATATCATAAATGAACACAATCACGAATTGATGGTACGACCAAAATACCCGATCTATAGATCCATAAATACAGCCAGAGCATTCGTCAACCCAAATGACAGTACAAAAAACTCATAGTGTCCATATTGTATACAAAATGCCGTCTTTGGTATATTAGGCTCCCATACTCACAACTGATGATATCCCAATATCAAGTCTATCTTCGAATAACAACTAGACCCTCTTAGCTAGTCAAATAAATCATCTATCCTGGGTAATGGGTACTTATTCTTGATGGTAATTTGATTCAACCATCTGTAATCAATACACATACCTAACGACCTTTCCTTTTTCTATACAAATAAGAGATGTACTAAGACAAATGAACTTTTTGTTTTCAAATCCTCGATCTGAATATAAGCTGTTGCAACTTTACTGGCACCATCTGATATGGTACAATCGATATCGGCTCAGTCTCTGGTATAAGATTAATCTTAAACTCTACCTCTGTGTTGGGTGGAAACCCGCTCAAATCATTTGGCAACACATCCTGAAACTCACACACTACCAGTGGTAACTCTGGTATGGGAATATCCTCAATCTCCCCTGATATGCTGGCTAGAAAGAATCCCAAACTGCTTATCTCACATCCCTACTAAAATGATGGAGCTGACCGCTCACCCACAAAATAAACTGGTACCTCTGATCCAGTGGGAGAAGCTAGAGTGACTCGTCTCTAGTCACAATCAATCACTACATGATAATAGGATAACCAATCCATTCCCACAATCATGTCGAACTCTATCATGTCCAGCACTGTAAAATCTCATGTAAATAAATGATCTCTGATGCAAACCTCTTACCCTTGCAAATCAGTATAGGTGTATTTTGAACTCCCATTGGAGTCTCGATACGCAATATAATATGAATACGAATAAGATGTAATCTTAAGTACTCAACAAAGATACAAAAAATGAAAGAGCGAGAAGTGCCTGTATCAAATAATACTCGTGCCCAACATATAGAAATAAATAGGATAACTCACACAATAGGAGAATTATTAACTCTTGCGGAAGTCTCCAAGAGTGCATATGCTCTGGATTGCGTCATCTGACCCGGTATACCATATCCATAAGTCGTGGTTCTATCAGTTCCTCTGCTTTAATGTGGCCTCAATGATGGCATAGATGACACTGAACTTGTGGGAAACAACGTACAACATGCCCCTCTTTGTGGCATACGTAACACTCCAATTTACCTAGGCGATGTCTATCCAAGCTCGGCTATCCTTGGTCACGTCACATCTGTAATGGTTGCTCATCTCGACCTCCTCTGTCCCTCTGATAACCTCTATCATAATCATCACAGCCTCGCTTCCAGTCGCTGTCCCAAAAATCTTCCCCAGTTTCTCGACCCTACTTATACCCCTGATGATATCTGTCTCTACCTTGGGCTCGATTCCTCTCCTCACCAACCCTCGACGACTCTGACTGATTATCCTGTGTAGTATAGTCTCGGGGCCCACGGCCTTGGTGGTCCTAATGTCGCCTTCAACTCTCTATCTTCCTCATAAGAGTCTCCTCCACCAGTATAGCATGACGCATAGTTTGCTGAAATTACATGTACTCATGCGCCACCAAATGAGAAGATGTGGTCAACCTCAAACCCCGAATCAACCAACTAATCCTCTAGCTCTCCTCCTGAACCAGTGTAGTTGCATAACAAGAAAGGTTGGTAAAGGTACCAACGTACTCTTATATGGGTCACATCACCTATATGTGCCTTAGAAACAACTCATATTGTCTTTCTCGGTGAATGTTCAGTACAAACTGCTGGTAGAAGGCATCCTGAAACTCATCCCAAGCCAACTGCCCACTCCTATGTGTAGCACAAAACCCTCGTCACCACTCAACAACAGTGTCCTGTAGATAATGTGAGCTTGTAGCCACCAGAACTCTATAATCCTCCATATTGAGGCCCTCAAAAAGGTGCTGAAATGCAGAGAGGCAATGCTTTGCCTTGTTAGAATTTAGTTGTCCCTAAAACAACGGTGCCCGAAGTTCACTCAGGTTGTGAATCATGCGGGCAGTACGTGTTTCGATACTATCCTCGACTCGGCTCTGGAGAACCATTTGTTTGGCAACTGTAGCTATTGTAGCACGTTTAGCCCTGCCAATATGTCAGGCCCATATTGGTACTGGCTCTCAAGCCATAGGTCATACATCGGCTCTTGGTGCACCCTTAACAAGATGGTGCACAAGAGTTGGTGGGGCATCATTAGTCTCAGTATTGAACACGTTGTCCATCTCATTCCCATTTAGATCAACTTTGTTGTCACTGTCGGAATCCCCATAATCAATAGGATCCTTCTCATCTACTGGCGGTAGTCGTACACCTAACATAGGCGCATCTAGATCAACTCGATAATCACCCAGCTCACCTAGGACATCCTCGTAAAACATCTTTTCACATGACTGCGATATTTCTGGGTAGTCAGGATCGGTATACTTAGAAGGCCCTGGTACGCTCTACCGGTTGGTGCGACATTTATGTGAATAAATCAACACAAAATCGAACATTTGTATTAGTCGTAAAACACGCATCCATTCATACAATATATAGTGACAACCTACAATCAATGTAACCCAAATCCTAGGTAGTATGCAAAATCCCATAAAATTCTTGAGTTCGAAAATCCTATTTTAAAGAAGAATACTCGGAAATCAGTCGAAAAGCCAGTCAATGTTCTGGCACTGGGGAGTTTCGTCACAAATGTCCCTGTTCGCCACTCCACGGTCCTAGTAAACAACATTATTCTAAAAAAATAGCTGATTTATAACTAAAACCCTATTTTATATCTTTGAAATTATTTTCCCAATGATTGAATTACAACACATATCATATAGGCACCCAATAGATACTCGCATTTAGCTACTATACATATATGCATGCGTAATGCATGTCCTAGCTTACTAATCCCCCAACTCAACACTCTACATGTATGAACCCATCCCCAGATAGGCTACTAGAGTTTCCGCAACCCAGTTAGCTCTGATACCAAACTGTAGTACCTTCGAATTAGCTCTAATTAGATACGTAATTTTAAACTCTTTTGTAAAAATTTTGGGGGATTTTTTTTTAATATAATTGAAAACACAACTCATTACGTATCCACAACTGATTAGACGGTATTAAACTACCAATTACCACAACCCAATGTAATAGATAATAATGCATAAACTATAAAAACAATAACCACTCACTAAGAAAGCCCATCAACTATATATACATGTACTGTAAATATCAAGCATCATCTCTACATATGTACAACATAACTAGTCTATAATTATATAGACTAACCAACCTTATAGTATAAATACTATTGCATATACAATCCGCATGTCAACATTTATGATATAATATAGTACAACAGAATGCTTCATCTGTAATACAAAAGGAAAACCTACTACAACTGCCTCAAAATAGTAATATCATAGTATCATACGACAATACCCTAAAGCTTGATATAAGTTGAAATGTTGCATATAAAATGAGTATCTCATGTCCACCTCGAATTCCTTTGTAATACCTATGTACACATGCACGGACAAAACAGACGAGTAAAACACTAGTATGCTATAAATATCAATACAATAATATGCTCAATAATTAGCTGGGAGGGTATAACACCCTACTATCACAATAATAAACACGAAATGTGAAATATCAAATCCACGGGTAGTCGGTCGTAGCCATCAGGGAAGGCATACGTCTATTCAACAATTCGTTCTAAACACAACTCGAATGTAATATTATAAAATAAATCGTAACGCATGTCAAAAGGATATGGGCTCGCCCTAACTCAATTGCAGCTCAATCTCAGGTATAATCAATGTAGCTCATGAGCCCGTACCTCCACTGGGGTGTACTGCACATAACTCAAGGAGCTCGGTTATCAAAACCCAACCCGTAAGTCCCATCTTTGAGGAGTCGGAAAGCAATACATCTCAAATCCTTGCAAAACACACATTATCCTAGAACAACAATAGTATGTGTATATATATATATATTACATTGCGAACAGAATAGTTAATTATTCTAACTTTACACTTATCCCATTACCCAAAACCAATTAAAAATATTATTCATAGTACCATAAAAGCATTTATAAGATAAAAATATATGACTCGTACCTCAATCTGAAGTCAAATTGATACTCGAAATGCCCCTACACAACCGTCTACACTAAACCTTGAAAATGAAATCTATAAAATCCGTAAATTCCCAAAAAACTCAAATTTTAAAATACTTTTTTTATTGCATGCGCTAGTTTAATACTAATAATTGAGAATTTAAAACGTAAATAGTTGAAAGAATACACCTAAAAACACGTTGAATATGTGTGAAAAATATTCTCAAACCATCAGGGTATACTCATGTGGCTCATCAAAGCTCAAAATGTGAACCGGATACTCTTAAAATCACCCTCTCGCCTCACTATCTCACTTAATATGTAATATGTATGCTATGTTCTTATCACCGAATATATATGTATATATGTGTGTGTGTGTGTGTGTGTGTGTTAATTTTGACAACCAAGCACTTTGGTGACAAAATTTTGATGTGCCATGGGGTGTCGTTCAAACGACATATCAATCGTTTGAACGATAGCCATTACCCGAAAAATATTGTGATTTATAAATCAATAAAATAACAATAAAATAACTTAAATAACAATATTAAATTAATAACAACCCCCAATTTATTATACTCTTCCCTCCTACAAGAATTTTCGTCCTCTAAAATTGCTAACTACTAGTTTTAGAAGTTACCGAAACCTGCTGTGAATAGATCTGGACAACGGCTGCGCATCTCACTTTCTCATTCCCAGGGGGATCACTTTTTCCAATAGTATATTTTTACTTTGAATCAGTATCCGTACTGATCGTACCTCGTATGACACTTTCTCGTATACAGTGACATCTGGAAATCTCAATTTATGCGATGACTCTGACTATTATTTCCAAAATATTGATATGTGAAATACTGGATGTATGTTTGCCAATTGTGGTGACAACACTAACCAATATGCCACTTCTTCTACTCGCTCAAGTATCTCAAATGGTCTAATATATTTCGGAGCCAGCTTTCCTCCTTTGTAAAATCAAATTAGTCCATTTCGTGATGACACTCTCATGAATACATGATCCCCCACATCAAAGGTAAGTGGTCCACGTCTTTGATCCGTATAGCTTTTCTGTCGGCTCTTAATCGTCTTCAATCTCTGTCTTACACTATATCTGGCCCAATCAATGCGGCCTTCCTGTAATAGGACTAACATCCTAGCGATTGACACGGTCGCCCGTATAACGCCTCGTACTGTGCCATCCCAATACTGGTGTGATAGTTGTTATTGTACGCAAATTCTATCAATGGCAGGTGTTTATCCCAACTACAACTAAAATCCAACACACATACCCGTAACATATCCTCTATTGTCTGAATAGTGTGCTCAAATTGCCCGTCTGTCTGCGGACGACAAGTTGTGCTCACGCAATCCGGTCCCCATAACTTTCTGAAAACACTTCCAGAATCTTAAGATAAACAACAGATCTCGATCAGACACAATCGAAAAATGGGCCACCATGCAAATGAATAATCTCATCAATATACACTCAGGTCAATCACTCTATACCATGTCGTTGATTCATAACTAAAAAATGTGCTGACTTCGTAAGTTTGTATACTATCACCCATACCATGTCCTTCTTCCTTCATGTAATAGGTAATCCCTCAATGAAGTCCAATGTGATGTGCTCTTACTTCCACTGTGGTGTCTGAAATAGTTGTAACATTCTTGCGGGTTACTGGTGCTCAGCTTTTACTTGTTGGCACGTCATACACTTGGTGACAAATATCGCAATGTTGCTTCACATCCCATGCTATCAAACTGTTATCGCAAATCTCAATATATCTTATCCCCTCCAAAATATACAGTAAATGTATGCATTTCATGAAGAATTTCCTCTATGATAATCCTTGGCACGTACAATCGATCTCGATATCACAACTCAGCTCTCAGGCCCAATGACTACACCTGTGACTTTCCTTTTCGAGTAAGCTGAATAAACTTCTGTGTACATGCGCTTCCCTTCTATGTGTAAATCACGCGCTCAATCAAACTCGATCAAGTTTCTACCGTACACAAACAAGCCCGATCTTCTCACTCAACGAACTCTAATCCAAATCACTTAAAGTTTGTAGTACATCCTATTCCTTGAATTGCAGGTATGCTAATGTACAACTGGTCTTTTGACTCAGAGCATCCGCAACTATGTTTGCCTTCCCTGGTTGATCCTGTAAGTCAAAGTCGTATTGATCCAGGTATTCCATCAGACGGCGTTGTCTCATGTTCAAATCACACTGTGTAAAGATATACTTCAAACTCTTATGGTCTGAGTATACCTCAAACCATTCACCATACAGGTAATGTTGCTAGATATTCAGTGCAAACACCACTGCAGCTCACTCTAAATCATGCGGCAGGTAATTCTTCGTGATTCTTCATTTGTCTTGATGTATAAGCAACCACCTGCTCCAATTGTATCATTATATATCCCAGTCCTTCCCGGGACACATTGCAATACATAATATACCCTATTCTTCACTCAAGTATAACCAACACTAGAGCAGTCGTCAAACACCATTTCAACTTTGACATGCCTCATCCCATTCCGCAATCCACTCAAATTTGACTCCTTTCCGAGTCAGACGAGTTAGTGGCGCCATTATGCTCGAAAAATCCTATACAAATCTACAGTAGTAACCTGCCAATCGCAGGAAACTACGTATTTCAAATATGCTCATGGGCCTTTCCCATACCTCTAATGCCTCCACCTTTGTTAGATCTACATATATCCCATCAGTAGACACCATATGCCCCATAAATTACACTTGTATCAGCCAAAACTCGCACTTGGAAAACTTCGCATACAAGTGGTGCTCTCAAAGTGTCTGCAATACTATCCGCAAATGCTCGGCATGCTCCTCTTTCGAGGTCAAGTATACCAGTATATCATCAATAAACACAATCACAAATCGATCAAGGAACAGTTGGAATACCCGATTCATTAGATTTATAAACACAGTTGGCGCATTTGTCACTCCGAATGGCATCACCAAAAACTCATAGTGTCCGTATCTCTTACGAAATGTCGTATTTGGCACATCCGATTCCCATACTCGCACCTGATGGTAACCTAATCTCAAATCAATCTTCGAATAGCAACTGGATCCTCTCAACTGATCAAATAAATCATCTATCCTGGGTAACGGGTACTTATTCTTGATGGTCACCCGATTTAGCTATCTATAATCAGTACACATACGCAATGATCCGCCCTTCTTCTGTACGAACAACGTAGGCCACCCTACGGTAACGTACTAGGACAAATAAACCCTTTCGCTTTCAGGTCCTCTATCTGCACATACAACT
>MKEJ01098717.1:0-15859 GCA_001753735.1 Embelia ribes | reverse complement strand
CCCTCGCATGTTTTTAATTTCGATAATTTGCACATAGAAGAAAACGTGTCTTGTGAGCTTCTACCTTTTGTATCTTGGATTCGAAAGAACAAACACTTCGCCATCATAGCATTCGTTTGGTAAAAGTCTTGTAGAAGCATTATAATAGTGAGGAGGCAACTTGGGAGCAAGAGGAGAAAATGTGGGCTAAGTATCCGGATTTGTTTACAACTTCTAGTACATTTTAACTTTTTCATAGTATATGTTAATTTTGGGGATGAAATTTCCTAACGCGGGGAGGATATGATGTCCCAGAAATTCGTATAATTTTATTTTTTTTTGCGAATTTAAATTAGACTATTAATTATTTTAACAATGTTATTTATGTTTATTCGTGGCGTTTTGTTGTCGTTGTTTATTTTTTATTGTTGTAGTATCTCATTTGTAGACATTGTATATCTCTCGTAGTCGTAGATTATCATTTTTCGTGGACTCGTTATACATATTGTAGTTATTGTTTGTTGTTATAGATATTTAAATGGATTTGATTTGGTTAAGTATGGAAGTTTGGCCTTAGTAAAACTTTACTTTTTTTGGCTTGACCGGAAGGTGTCCAATGGGTTAAGCCACCAGGAAAGGCATCAGACAACCTATCACAGGGATCCCTTTTTTGGTCAAAAGTTGGAAATTTTTCTAAGTGTTTTTCCTGTGTTCAGAGGGCTGCCGTCGGTGTGCCCGCCAGTGGACAGCGTCGGACACCCTACTCAGGATCGTTGAATGTGACTGTCAGATATATCATTGTGCATAAAGTACTTTTTGACTCTCAAAAGTTAGTCAAATGTGTCACATTTCACTTATCCCGAAAAGGCTTATCGAGAAAGAATAATTGTGGATGATTTGAAGCTCATTTCTATTCGCCACTCATCCATCTAGCTTGGGGGATTATACATGCAATATTTTTACATATTTGGAGTCTACATTGAGTGAGTTACATTTTGACATAAGTCTCGACTTCTATCTTGTTCATTCATTTTTTCTTAATAATTGCGCCTCTCGGGTACATCTAATTAAACCTATATATCTTCTTCCCCCTCACTTTGTAGATCAATCTTTTGAATATGTTTGCTTTGATTCGAGGTTCGTAGATAGATCATTCCTAAGGCACTATAAAAGGGCATTTCGGGTCGAGAGTTGTATAACCATTCGGGGGCCTTTGGAGGCTTAAGAGGTATGGGTAGATTGAGAATAACAATATGAATAGGGAGGGTGTGTGCATAGATGTGTATTCACATGTCTATTTTTCATGATTTCTTTTGTTGATGCTACTTTGATTTATGATGCGTTAATTCTCCATTCATAGTATATTGTAGCATATTTGTTGTTAATACTCGTAGCATAACTTTTATTGTTTATATCATGGCATTAACATAACATAATTATTATCGTAGATTTTGGAGGTATATATAAATTCATGATATTCGTAGACTTTTCATGTTTATTTCCTGGATAAACCTCATAGTATAATTCAGAGGAAAATTCATAGAATTCAAAGGAATAAATTTGTAGTTTCGAGGAAATTTTAGGCATACTTATCGTAGAATAAAAGCTTTGCCATTCATAGAAAATTTTAAAGCATTGATATCATGAATACATTGTCTCATTTTTATACGTTAAATTTGAGTCATTTTCTATTTCTTTTCAGGACGTTAGTATCAAATTTTACCCTATAAAATCCTATGAATTTTTACCCTTTAGTAATTGTAGATAAGCTTTGGGACATACACCCCCACCGCGATAGACGGGAAACCTGTGTAAGGAGAGATATTTGATAACTCTAGGTATTAGTGCACCTTAAAATCGGGCCTATGATTTATGTCACACAGGATATGTCGATTGTAGGTGGGGCATTCGTAGTTCGCCCCAAAAACTTTGAAGAGATACTAGTCCCACTTTTCACCTTTAGTCGTAGTCGGAGGTCGCAGTCATAGTTTGTAGCACATGTTATACACACTTGTATATTCATTGATACTCATAGCTCATGTTATACATGTATGTACATTCATTGGTCTTCGTAAAACTTGTTCTACATGCATATATTCATTGATAACATGTACATACTTTTATCACATTGGCATGAACATACATTTCAATACTGCATAATCTAATATTTTAGTTGTTGATTTGCCATCTAACCTGTATTTTTCTTTCGAATATTGCCAATCAATCTATTTTGTAGACGCAGAGGCTAGCTCGAACCATGCACTTTAGGCATAAACCTTTATATTAATTATGCTATATTTTGGGATTGAGGCCTTAGCTCGGAGCTTATTATTTTGTTTATCTCATGGTCACAGATGAACTGTACTATGTAGCCTATTCTTTTGTCAAGCTTGTAGCTTGAAACTTTATATAGTAAATTAGGATGTTTACTAATAGTTGTAGTTGCTATTTATAAATGTAAATAAGGTTGAGGATTGTTGTAGCTATTATTTAGGATTGTTGTATATATGTAAGTTTTGTGGTCTTTTGTCAAGCTCATGGAAATGTGGAATAGTTATTGTTATATCTATCGGCTTATTTCATAGTAGCTTTACGTATTTGTTTCCTTTTTATTTATTTACATGATTATATACTCACATCCCCGGGTTTATGAAAATTCGGGGCATGACAAGTATACCCTCCACATTACATATATATATGTTCCACAGTATACGCTCCATAATATATATATATATATATATATATACACTCTACAGTGTCTTTATACACACACATATACATGCAAAGATTCCAATATATTATTGTTCTTAATTAGCCTGTACTTCGAATGTTTTTGAAAATTCCCCAATGATCTCGATACTTCACTTTTAAAACCCCTATCAAAGCCTTCTTCAAATGAACTATCTCTACTTGTACAAATGGGATGAATCTATATAGAAGGAATGAGATTCGATAGTCCAACATGTCTGAGATTGATCCCTAAAAGCATTGGACCCATTGGGCGAACAAAAGAAAAAAAAATGATGCTTGGACCAGTCTCCACCCATCTCGAACCTGTTCAGATGTTTGAAAATTTTCTAGGGCTACATGGACTAGTCCATCATTGCTCTGGACCAGTTTGAAGTTGGTTTGGTTCCCTCCTTCACCAAAAATTTGATTTTTATCACTTAAAAATCCATAAACACGTCAATATACTCATAAAACTTATAGTTATATAAAGTTACATCATCAACTCGTACCTCGAAATCCAAAAATGAAACCTAAAAATCTCTCGAGAAAAAGTTCCAAAATTTCCCTTGCTTAACACTTTGGTTTGATCTATCTAAGGCACTCGTATCGTGATGAGCCTATACACAAAAATTATTCGCACATTGTATAGATCAAGTTAGAAAGTTTATTTCTATATTCTGAGAAGGCACGCAAAATGGGATAAGTTAAACGAGACTAATAGACGAAGAAACTTACATCAAAGTGTTTCTCTCGCAACGAGGATCCGAATATGAGATTTTTATCGATAAACGCTATCCTGAAATAGATGAAATAAAAACGAGAAGTTGAAGCTTTTCCTTTCTTTACATCTCACACATACACTCTCTCTCTCTTCTTGCCAAGCAATGATAAATATAAATGATCGGGAAATAGGAGATAAGGGAAAATATTGCTCAATTGCAATATTAAATTATACCCGTCTATTATCCCACCACAATATATTGCTATGCAATAATTGTACAAACTATAATAAATAATGTTATTACAACTCGTGCAATAATATCATTTATTAAAAATGAAAAAAAATCCTTCAAAATTTTGGGACATATGATCCTCCCCTAGTTAAGAAATTTAGTCCCTGAAATTAGCAACAACTATGAGAAAAATATAGAAACGAGGCCAATAAATCTGTCAAATGAAATAGCAACTCGTAGAGGAAACGTCAAATGAGAAAAACTCCGAACGAATAATGATAGTACAACAAATCAATCAAAATATGGTGAAAAGATACGATTCTTTAATTTTATGAATGTTGCCGGACATTCAAATGGGGTTTCAGAATTATCTTTCAACCAATCTTGCCAAGAACCATATAAAATAAAAGGTTTGACTCCCTCTTTCGATCAGTATTGACCCTTACTAACGATTCAAACAAACCTATATCCCCAAACATATCAATGAAAACAAACTCTTTGTTTAAACATGCTATATCTAAAACATCTAACCCAACTATTCAACTACCTTATCAACTACCACATTATAACTAGCAGCTAAACATAGCTAGGAAAGCATCACCATTCTTCGTACTATAAAACTACACCAACAAGATGTTCTAGTTATACAACCAATGACTGTGCCAATATAAACATTAACAGAGGTGTATTTCGATCAAATGAAATGATATGCCCAAATAGAAAGAAACGATGTCATACCTCAAACAACCGAAGGCTTAGCCACATTAGAAGTTTGAACCACCTCCCGAAGGAGAAAATTGTCTTGAACTGCTAGAGCTAGCAAATGCAGAAAGATCCTCAGGACAAAACATATACATGTGACCCCCACCGTCACAACGATGACAAACAACCAAAGGACAAGAAATCTAGATGTATCCCTCAGATCCACATAAGTGACAAGACATAGGAAGAGGACAATCAGGACTCAAATGCTCTATCTGGCTAAAGTTATAACATACACCTTTACGAACTCTAGCACCTAAAGGTAGAGCTTAGATAGGCTGAGGTTGCTTTCAAAAAGAGAAGAAAAAGGAGTGCCTTGTAACTTTTTTCTATCACCACTTCCATTGGCATTCGAACCACCTCCACCACCATAACTTTTTGAACCCACTTCTAAACAATGAAACCTTTGAGAACCCAAAATTTGATCCGAAGGCCGAGAAGAATCAGAAACAATTTAAAGTAGCTTTATCCAATAAACTAGTTTCGTCTATTTTCATAGACTCTACACATCTTTGGTATGTATCATGTAAAAAATGATCGGAATTTAATTAGAAGGCCGTATGTTATGCTCAAACCTTCGACAATGAAGTTCTTCTGTAAACACCAACCCCGGTGCATACTGAGAAAGACTAGTAAATTTCAATTAGTATACGTAGACCATCATTTTCCCTTGAATAAGATTAGAGAACTTGTCACTTTTCCTTTCATTAATAGGATCTAGAAAGAAAGCCTCTAAGAAAAGATCTCAAAAGCGGCCCAAGAAATATTACCTTGGCCGTATACTTACTCCTAACTCGTCCACCACATCGCCACCTCATCCCAAAGATAGAATGGTGTCGTCGTCATTCAAAGTTCATCGTCCTCCATTTGGAATGCTCGAAAGATCCATTCTACTGCCATAATCCATTGCTTTGCCATGTCTAACTTCTTACCAATCCTAAAAATTAGAGGATCCATCCTTCGTAAATACAGTTGAGCTACCGAGGGTCGAGTCTCTCCTCTCCCCCTCAAACTCTTTGCCAATTAAGTAAAAGTGGCCTCCATAGCCCTATACAAGTTTGAAGTCTCCACTTGAGCCACTTCCACATTGCGATCCCCAATTCTAGTTCTACGGCCTCTAACTTCTTTACCTCTATGATGACCACCATCGTGAGCACATTTTCCTTGTCATGCCATCTAAATTTCGCATCATAGATAACAAACAAGAAAAAATATCAGTCTACAATATATACATAGCATCTGTATGTGTATATAATTTTATATTTATTTGCCTTGCATATAAATATATAGCTACCAAACAAGCACCAAACATGTATGCTAACGCGTATAAATCTACTACGAATAGCAACCCCAACTTACTAATTCCCGACTATCACCTTACTCATAAGCCACCAAGGTCTATATAACCTAGTTAGCTTTGATATCAACTTGTCATGCCCCGAATTCTGATAAACCTGGGGATGTAAAGTGAAATAAAGTACAGAAATAAAACAATACCAACATAACTAACAATATTAACCCATAACCCAACTCCAACAACAATCCATACATACATATAGCTTGCCTATAATGTATATATACATATAGCATGCCCATATGTATACAAAAAGAAACAACATCATAGTAAACTACCGAAGTTTACCACCACATCACCAAGCTGCTCGCTTATACAAAAGAAAATAAAAACCATATACATAATTTCAGGCCTCGACTACCGAAATATAACATGAAAACGAGGCTACATCAATAGCAGTATATACAAAAATACTTGCCTCAAATACAAAAATATATACATAAATACTAAATCTAACTGAATACAACTTCAACATATAGAACCCGATACAAAACGCATGCTTCTCAAGCATGCCCGTGCCCATTTTCACCTACAAAATCACATAAATTGACATATATAAAATAGAAAAAAAATACATGTTAGATTCTAAATAATATGATACATAAAAATCTGAGATGTATATGAAAGTATGTACTGCTGTACAAAGTACTCTGTTGAACTCATTCCAGTTACCAATTATACCAATTAGTAAGTTCTCATATCAGAGTTCCAATTCCAACAATAGTGTATCAAATTCAAATTCTACTCTCTATGTTTCCAGTTATACTAAGGCATGTTTTCAACATACGGGAAAACCTAGAAATTCACCTAGATTTTCAACATGCATCTACAATGCCTTAAGTACTAGTCCATTTCAATACATGCTCGAAGTATGCAGAATAAGTACCAAACCACCAATGATACCTCAAAACTCATCATGCATACACCACTGCTAATATCTTAAAACCAATACTAAGGATAAGATTGTAATAAAAAAATAAATACATAATGACATATCATCTATGTTGTAGCTACGAAAATGCCAATACAAAAGTGAACAAATTACCAAAGTACATTGAATACCAAATTTATAAAGAGTTGGCATAGCATGCCCTTTTCTCTTTATAAATTGATAATAGTAAATTGAATACCCTACTCACCATATCTAGAATCTCTAAGGCTACGTGTGCCTTCATCCCCATATATACCTCATATAGAAACTCGAGAGCAACTTATGCCCTTGCCATACATGTACCTCATACAAAAACTTGAGAGCCTCTCATGCCCTCACCCCATATATATCTCATACAGAATTTCAAAGGCATCTCATGCCCCCAGCCCACTTCGTAATTTATAAAGAGTTAGCATCGTATGCCCTTCCTCTTTATAAATTTGAATCCCATGTAACAAAGGCAATACATAATCCTATCTCCATATATCAAAGGCAACACATGCCCCCAATCCTATATATCAAACGCAACAAATACCCCTGGTCCCACACTTATGAACAACACAAGTCGCGTAAGTGTCACGATCATAAGTCATGTATTTGAATCCTAACTTCGAGCTGTTAGGTGCTCATATACTCCATAGATGGGCATATTACACATGTCCCTGACATATTCTCTACTTTCTAAACCCACATACTAAACCACATGCACTTTTCATTCATCAAATTTAAGTGCCTGAACAACCATAATATAAATGCTCTTTTGAGTTTTGAAATCATGCATTAAAACTCCTCGAGTTTTCATACTTGTTTTTAATTCCAAGCATCATTTCCATTTTTTAAAGCCAAAAATCTCATAACCAAAACCTTTTAACTTTAAAGGCCAAACATTTTCAAACAACATCTTTTCATTTCAAATTTGTAAATTAAAAATTTCAAATACCAAAATATACATTTCAAATCTTCATATATATTTGCCTTTCAAAAACTCATATTTTTTAATATGTGTTATCATAAAAATCTATTTTTGGCTGTCAATTTTTTTTCCAAATAAATGCAATAAGATTTCCCATAAAGTATATGTATATATATATATATATACTCTACAATATAAATATATATGCTCCACATTATATAGAATACAATATACATTTCAAGCCCCCAAGTTTACATTATCTCTTCGAAAGGTAAACTATACATACCAACTAGAACAACTAATGTGCGACTATATCCACATCCGAATCTTATAGGTCTCATATGATTTTACTAAGAGTTGCCAAACCAATACCTTCCACTTATATATATATATATATACACACACACACACACACACACACTATGACAAACGATAATAGAACATGTATCGCTTTATTCCGAAACAACATATCATATAAGAAAATAACATTTTGTATATCCGATAACCACTTTTGAAACCGGTGACATGTCACACATGTCAATATACATGTAAAGATTCCAATTTATATTATTGTTCTAAATTAGCCTGTACATCGAATGCTTCTGAAAATTCTCGAATCGTCTCGACACTTTACTCCAAAAACCCCTGTCAAAAAGTTCTTCAAATGAGTTATCCCCGCTCATCCAAATGGGATGAATCTAAATACAAAAGAATGAGGTTTGATAGTCCAACATATTTGAGAGTCTCCAAAAGAATTGGGCCCATTGGTTAAACAAAAGAAAAAAAAAATATTCTTGGACCGGGCCATACCCATCTCGGACCGGTCCAAGATGTTAAAAATTTTCCAGGTTTACATGGACCGGTCCGAAGTTGGTCCGGTTCCTTCCTTTGCCAAAAACTTGATTTTTACCATGTGAAAACTGATAAACACATCAATACATTATCAACTTGTACCTCAAAATCTAAAAATAAAACCCAAAATTCTCCTGAGAAAAAGTGCCAAATTTCCCCCCGCTTAGCCCTCAAATTTGATCTATCTACAGCCCTTAGATTATGACAAGCCTATCGAAAAAAATGATCCTTATAGCATAGAGAACAAGTTGGCCAAGTTTATTTTGATGTTCTTGGAAGGCACGCAAAAAGAGGTAAATTGAACGAGAAAGATAGACGAAGAAACCTACGCTAAGTATTGCTATTGCAACGAGGATTCCAAATACTAGATTTTTATCAACGAACACTATCTCAAGATGGATGAAATAAGAGCGAGAAGTTGAAACTTTTTTTTCTCCACATCTCACATTCTCTCTCTCTTCTTGTCAAACAATGAAAAAAATAAATGGTGGGGAATGGGGTCATCAACATGAAGAAGAAAAAAAGGAAAAATATTTCTCCATTGCAATATTAAATTGTACCCATATATTATCACACCACAATATATTGCTATGCAATAATTATACAAACTATAACAAATACTATCATTACAACTCGTGTAATAATATCATTTATTAAAAACAAAAAAAAACCTTCGAATTTATCGGGCATTACAACAACATATGTAGACCTCCAATGTATATACTACAACACATGTAGAAAGTAAATAATGCTCATAAATACTACTACGATTCATGAATATAACACACGCTACAACTAACACAAACTATACAACTTTAGCAAGTCACCATCGTATATTGCCTACGACACCAGCTATAAAGTTCAATACATCTCCTCGGGAAAAAAATGGAAAAGGGCTTAATGTTACACAACACATACTTTAATAAAATTAAAGAGTACTACATAATTTTAAATTTCACCTTCACATGTCTACACTTCAAAAACCATCTTTTTACAATAGGCATCATGTTACGCCAACACATAAGAATGATATGCTTCACAATAATTATACTATTCAATTTAATGAAATAAATTATCATGGTCAATTACTTCATACAACTACGCCAACCAACTACTCTAGAAAAAAGTGTCACATACGTCAATATGCAACCAAAATCTCAAGTTTATATGAAAATTAATAGTCTACCGTACCTAAAAGTCTCTTATAAGTCATCTCGAGACTTCACAAGAAAAAGCCCCAAATCTTTACCACCTGACCCCGTGATTCTATCTAGCAAATGAACATGGATCACGACACACCTATAGCAGAAAATGATCTACTCATCACGACGAATGAGAAAAACTAACTTATTTTAATGTGTTCATATGGCACGAAAAATGAGAAAACATGAATGAGAAATATAGAAAGCCAGACTTACGTGAAAAGAGAGGCCTCACACTTAGGATCACAAAAATCAACTTTTTATAGGTGGATGATCAATCGAGCTAGATGAAATCAAGCTCAATACTCTCAAAACCACACTTCCCCACCTCCCTCTCTCTTTCTTTTCGTGCTAATAAGGAAAAAGAAACGAAGCAAACAAGTGTTGGTCCATACCACTTAAATCAGTTAAAGGTCACTTGGATCGTCCGGTTTGCAATTTTGGATCGATCTAATAACTAGTTGGATCGATTGGACCAACTGGAATTGGACTAAAATCCAATCCCACATTTTAGGTCGATAACTTCAAAAATACTCGTAATCATCAATAGATACAAATAAAGTTGCAAGTTTCAGAATGCTATTTGAGTATTTAAAACTCAATCTACGCGATATTAGGTGATTACTAACGAAACTCTTGCACAACGCCGCATCTATGCCACTTCGCACCATGAAATCAAGTTCCCACGTTCATCACAATACGTCACGATACCCCCGCTACGTCTCTACAACACATGATATGCTATACTAGTCATATAATGAATATGCTAACACATGTTAAATGCAACGTCTCGTACAACGTTATGCCAACACAACAACACCAACACCAACACCTCAATACTTATGTCACATTTTACGCTAATTCAACATGTCAACTCTAAATAAATAATAATATTATTTATTTGAAAAATAAAAAATTTACTTAGAATTTTTGGGACATTACATCTGGTCCAGCGTAATATTACTCGCCCTCGCTACTTACTCGATTATGACTACCCTTCACCAGATGCACTCGTCGCTACTTCATCTGGGTCTCCACCCACGGTATACCCTCTATCTTCTCATATCTCTTACCATCATTTTTCTCCTATTTACTGTACTTTCCTTATCTTTGTTAATGAGATTTCATATCCTAATACATTATCTGAAGTTGTGTGCCATTCACATTGGAGTAATGCAATGCAGTCTAAACTCGACACACTTAGGGCTAACAAAACTTGGACCTTAGTACCTCTTTCTCGTGGAAAGAGGCCAATTGGTTGTAAGTAGGTTTACAAAACCAAATTACGTGCCGATGGCTCTATCGAGCGTTATAAGGCTTGATTAATTGTTAAGGGCTATACTCAGATTTAGAGATTTGATTATCATAACACATTTGCTCCTGTTGCTAAATTAACTATTGTTCGTTGCCTTTTAGCCATTATTGTTCATCATTGGGATTTACATCAGCTTGACGTGAACAACACTCTCTTATATGGTAACCTTTATGAGGAGGTCTATATGACTTTGCCACTCGTCCTTTCGCGATAGAAGGAGTCTCGGATTTACTGCCTTCATAAGTCCCTTTATGGCCTCAAACAAGCATCACTCCAATGGTATTTCAATTTGTCATTTGTTCTTCTATTGGCAAGTTATCTTCAGTCCTTGCCTAATTATTCTGTTTTTACTCATATTTCTGGTTAATCATTTACTGTTATACTTGTTTATGTTGATGACCACATTATTGTTGGGAATGATCCTAACCATATATCCATGATTGAAAGTATTTTGGCTGATCATTTTAGCATTGAAGATTTAGGACAACTCAAATATTTTCTTGGGTTAAAGGTTACCTGGTCTTCCTCAAGGATTTTTGTTTCATAGAGGAAATATGCCTTAGACATTCTTTCAGATACTTGTCAGTTGGGAGCTCGTCTAGCCTTTTTTTCCAATAGAGCACAACTTGCGATCGTCGATTTGCTAGTCATTTGCTCTACTTAACTCCGGATATCATTTTTTCAGTTAATTATCTTAGCCAATTTATGATTGCTCTTCGGGATGTTTATGTTCAGCATACTTATCGGGTTCTTTGTTACATTATGCGCTCTTCTGGTCGTGGCTTGTTATTGTCTTCTGCCAGTTCTTTGGAGTTTGTTGCTTATACATATTATGATTGGGCTAGTTATCCCATTACTCATCGGTCTACTACAGGTTTCTTCATTATTTTGGGCTCCAG
This sequence comes from Embelia ribes, assembly GCA_001753735.1. Classification (NCBI taxonomy): domain Eukaryota; kingdom Viridiplantae; phylum Streptophyta; class Magnoliopsida; order Ericales; family Primulaceae; genus Embelia; species Embelia ribes. The sequence goes on along the minus strand of MKEJ01098717.1, from coordinate 3,969 downwards.
TCTGATATCTTAGCATTCCAAGAAATAGGAAGTTGTCTCTCGCTCCTCTGCTGAAGCAGAATATAGTGTTATGGCCCCTACTACTTGCGAGTTGGTTTGGTAATCTGCTTTACTATGCGACTTTTGGGTTTTTATTACTTACCTTATTTGCCTTTTTTGTGACAACCGTTCTGTGGTTTATATTGCTCATAATCTGATTTTTCATGAACGCACCAAACTTATTGAGATTGATTGTCATCTGGTTTGTGAAAACTTCAGTCTGGTTTGATTCGCCCATTTCATATACCTGCTCAGCTTTAGCTTGTTGATATTTTTACCAAACCTCTTGGACGCGACTCTCACCACTTTTTTTCTCGCAAGTTGAGTATTACGGATCTTCATACTCCAACTTAAAGAGGAGTGTTAGAGTTACAATTTACTTGTACCATTATTTTTATTTGTATTTACTCATTAAACCTTCGTACAATTATATATATTATTCATGTATTCTCTCACAATTAAGCAATAACATTACATGATTAAACCCATATTTTAGTACATAATGTACTCATTTTTTTCTTAGTGTACCACAGCACACATGGGTTTCATAATGTACTCATTTTTTTATTACTTTTTTGTGAGAAGTGTATCAATTTAAAAAGTAATTCTATAAGTAGCCATCCAAATATGCTTCCATTTTAAAACTTTTAAGGTCCTACAAAAAAGTTATTGACACAGTTTCTTTGGTACTCACTATAATAAGAACAAATAAAATCATGTTTCCGAGCAAATGATTTAATTGTGGATAAAACATGAAATATTTTACTTTGAAAATGCTACAAGTATTTAAACGGCCGAAATAACACAATTGCATGTCTATAGGGCGTGTTCATATATTCCGTGTGTGCGAATAACTCCTGATATTACTATGTATATTAGCATATACAGTCGCAAGAGGAATGATTTTGCTACCTTGTCATCGCACGCCATGACCCTGATGACACGAGGAACTGCATATTTGTTGTGGAGAAATCACTACAATGGCATGACAACTATGTACTGGTTGTGTGATGGCTCATTTTTTCTTTGGAGTAGTGTTAGTGTCACTTCCCGAATTCTGGAAAACTCAGGGTGAGTATTTCTCTTTTTAAAGAAAAGAAAAAGAAAAAAATATGGTTTCGAGAAAAGAAAGAAAATAGGAAAAACACGTTAACAGTAAATCTCATCAACCACTCGGTCTACAACACAACAATATCAGAGTACGCATAAATGAAATATACACTAGCCTGCATATGACCTTTATATTGAATTGAGATATAAATTTAACATGCATACAACTTTTATATCAATGTAGAGTAAACACCATATTTACTATATACAATAGCGAAATATTTCAGATATTCAACATATTACACAATGCTTTAGCCTGAAAACAATTTGTCACTAAAGGCTACAACAAAGTATAATATGTTAAAAGTATAACTAAGACTCAAAAAATATAACATATGTATGAGGCTACAAAATAAACGTCAAAATAAAGTCTGCAACTACAATATAGTGTTGCCATACATATCTATAGTATTGCGCTTCCAACTCAAGGATGACTCTCATCAACGTCCGGACCTATATCATAATTTATGAAAAAAATTATACGAGTTAGCCTTCTAAATATTAGGATAAAAGTGATGCTATGTGGTTCCTCAAATATAATGAATGCATCAAGTAAGATATAAATGTAATGCAATGTATGCTAACACATGCACATCGACAACCCTCACCAACACACTCAACCATAACTCAAATAAAAGATTGGGAATGGTGTTTATTTCATTTTCAAATGCTATTATGATCCATCGCTCACATGGTAATACCTAATCATAACCTTCTTTGATTTGTCGCCCACATGGCGATGCCTAATCAAAGGTAAAATCTCTATGCGGGTTTCCCGACTTTCAAGGTAAGGCGCCAAGTCTTCCCTTTAATTTATTTTCCTTGCAAAAAAATAGTCGACACTTGTCCCGAAAAGAAAACAAAAGGACTCAATTCCCAATGACATGTAATACAACTTTTTAAGTTCAACAACGCACTATAAACACACGTTGTTTCTTTTTAATTCAAAATACGTATAAAAGGCATCGCCTTATACACGCCATCGCATTTTCCATGCCATTGCATTTTAAACCCCGCATTTCACATTTCATTATAAAATCCACACCGATTTCCAAAAAAATATATTTTCCGAATTCAATTCAACTCTTTCCAATTTCACTTGAAAATGCTATACCCCACATAATGCCATGAAATATATCAATATGAGTCATATTCAATTCTAAACACATGATTATAAATTCAAAGCATTATTTATAACAAAATGATAACACATAAACAACTAGAACATATAAATACGCCAATTACATAAAAAGTACAGCGCATAAACTCACAATTATACTGTTATTTCAGAGACTACTCGTCCCTAAAATAAAGCTAGATAGCGTCCCGAACTTTCCTACGTGAAAACCCCAATTCGCCCCACTATTTGATCTAACTAATGAACCCGAGTTGCCTCGTACCTATATATAAAAATGATCTACACGCTATAAGGATCGAGAAAATCATGTTTATTTTCCACATATGAATTGGCACGGAAAACGAGAAATTATAGACGATAAATATAAAAGACGAGATTTACACCAAAATGTTCGTCTTGCTCCGAGGATGAAGAATATCCTACTTTTAATCTAATCCGTGGACCAATGCTAGATGAAAATGGAGCTTTTAATGGTTTGAACATTTAGCTCCCCTCCTCCCCCTTCCTTTCTTTCGAAATTAAAAGTTATAGAATGAAGAAGAACATGTGCTAGTCATGCCAGTTAAGTCAGTGAAAAATCCAATTGATCGATCCAACTGCACTTGGATCGATCGAACTGACTTTTTGGATCGATCCACTGGAATTTCGGATCAAAATTCCTCGGGCCGAAAGTTTTCAAAAACATTCAGAATCACTCATAGACCCTAATAGAAGTGTTGGACAACTTTTGGAAATGCGTTTGAGTGCCCAAAACTCATTCTACGCGTCTTAACACATCTACCTGCAAACTCCGACGGCAACTCCGTTTCTACACTAACCGACGCTATAACCACGCCACGCGATTATACCCAACGCTCTATGCATATACATATATTCCACGCACATTACTTAATAGTAATATTATATGTCCACACTTAATAGTATTATTTAAAATGAAAAATTTTAGCTAAATTTTCGGGACATTACAATTAGTATTTCTTTTACATGTATATTTGCTCCAAGGAATATGATACTATTTTATTTTGAACTTCTCTAGTATTTGCCGACAATTGGACGATGTAAAACTCTTGATAAGTTTCCATATGCTAAATAAACCGTAATCTATTTATTTGGCTTAATTGTGCATAAATTGCCAAATGGTCTCCTGATCCAGGGTTAGATTTATTTCACTAACAAATAAAAAACTTAACTTTCTAATGGTACTGGAATACAATTAATGTTGAATTTCCTCATCGTTTCTACAATGAATTAGTCTACACCACCCACCAATACACAAAGCCGGACTGAAAATGTGATAGGGTCAAATTTTTAAAATTTCAAATTTGAGGACACATCGAGAGCATCCATTTTTAATTATTTTTACTTAATTATGATCTACTAAAATAATATTTTAATGGATGATTTTTTTTTTTTTCATTTTTTGTTTAGAGTTTTATCATATACATGTATATTGATAGTAATTATAAAGTATAATTTAAAAAAAAAATTAGCCTCTGCTTTGAAAAAGAATAAATGAGTGAAATACAATTTTATAGCTAATCTATTTAGATTTGAAAACACTGTGCTTTTCTCATATAAATATATAGAATAATTATATTAGTATTTTATTCTATAAACATTAATACTCACAAATATAAAAATTAGTAAAGAAAAAGAAAAGCCCCCAGGGGCGTAGCCTAGTT
>MKEJ01098708.1:0-14367 GCA_001753735.1 Embelia ribes | reverse complement strand
TATAGGAAGTTCATTATATAAGTTAAAAAATATGGTCAATATTTTTTATTTCTTGTACATAATAAGTAAAAACCCTAACTTTATGTCTGTATAATTGTATTAGTATTAAGTTAAGGACAGAACTGTTATACACACCGATATGTATAAAATCTCTGTTCCTGAGTTAATATGGCTAAGACTACTAGTCTGATTGGAACTTTAAGCTGGATGTAAAAGGACGGGATTTTTACCCCTCAGTAATTCATGCATGTAAAGAAGCTGTTATTTATAGCCTATGAACTTAAATCTACATGAGCTGTATATGGGTTCAGCCAGTGGAGTATCAAATATGTATTTGTACTGTTCATATTGAAATGGTACAAACTATTATCTTTTAAGTTGCAATGCAAATGTTTAGTTTAAACAATCTTGAATTTGGTATTAACATAAAATTCTCTATAAGAAAGCAAACCATCTAATCAAATGTGTGAATTTTGCTTCCCAATTTAGATAAGAAGCAAAAAGGCGTGACAAATTATTTATGCTGTCATTTCATATTGGATGAGATTTAGTTTTTTTAAGGTTAGTACAATAAGAAACTACAAGAAAATATTCCTACTTCCGAGAATTAGAAGGCCATAAATTAAATTGTTAAATTGTTTTCCAGATATTTGAGTGATAGATTGTGGACTCTTAAAATGTAGAGATCTACAAGTTTGGTCACTAAAACTCCAAGTAGATGTAGTAATCTACAAGTTTGGTCACTAAAAGTCTAAATTTTTTTATTGATCTACAAGTAGGTAAAAAAAAAACTCTTTAAGTTTTGTAATCATAGTCCAATTTCAAAAGGCAAACTTATAAATGAGAAATGGCATTTTGAATAGAAGCCTTTGTCCATAAGTAAAGTATGGAAAGCAACATTACTTTGAAGCAATGACTTAATATATAGCTATAATTTTCTCAAAAAGAATGCAAGTGTTGGCTAACTTAAAGTAATATCTTAATAAAAAATTCCCAAACCCTTGGAATTAAGGCTTAGCTTATTGTTGTTGTTATTTTGTTGTCTATTAATCAAAAATATATTGAAATGGTAATTTTGGAGTATTTTTTCTGTTTGGCCCAATATTTATTTGAAATATTACAACACATGCAATACTGTGAATGCAAAAACACTAGCTATATATAATTAGTAAAGAGGAATCAACCTTCACTTATATATCTGCAAATTAAATTGATCAGGGAAATAAAGGAAGAAGAAAAAAATAAAATTTCTACCCAGAATTTGATCCTATGTTTTTAACAATAGAAAGAATTTCACAAAAAAGTTAATCAATCTTTGCAGTTCTCAAATTAAATGGTACCACTGTGTGGTTAAAACATTTGACAACTATATATCAGTCAATACATTTGATCCTACTCGAGCGACGCAAGAAACTTGATTACAAAATTTTTGTTACTGTGAAAACTTATTTTCCATCTTTTTTGTGGACGCAACTTAATTCCATCTTGCTTAATTTTTTTTATCACATCCAATTTCTTCCAAAACTTTTCATAATAATAAGGAACATTATACATATCAACAACTTATTCACCACAGACAATAGAAAGCCTTTGGATGGAAATGGAGAAGAAACAAAAAGCGATAACAACGTTGTTGATGGCGGCGAGTTTGGTTGCAAATATGCTAGTGATTGTATAACTATTGACTTTGGAACGAGAGAGCTAGTGTTCTGAATTAGTTTGAAAAGAATATTTATTATTTGCAGGAGGGTCTTCCTTCTTATGTTAATACCTTTTAATTAAGGAACAAGCCTAGTAGCTAGGTTTGCAAAATAAAGTCAGAAAATGCAACTTGTTTCTAAAAATAACCAGGAGAAATATGCCACCTCCGATAAATTTAAAGTAAAACGCATTTAGTAACAGGTTTAATGATGAAACCCTTTTCCTTGCCTATGAGCTCTGATATAACTAAAAGAGCATACAAATAAACAAGCTTCAGGGGCTGCCAAGCAGGAGTATTGCTTGGCAGCCCACTTCTTAGACATGGGTTTGTAAACTAAAGGTTGAGATTGGAAGATATTTTTTATTTAAATTTTGGATGACGCTCACTCTTCTAATCTCAACAAATCAACGGTTGAGAATTGATTAACAAAAACTGTACAAAACTCTTGTTGGGCAGCCCCCGGACTCACAAATAAACTCCACGAACTATGAGAGTATGAAAAATAAGAAATATCTAAGGAGATGAATGAGACATGGAACATAAAATGATTCCAAGAATCAACAAAACTACGTCAGGATAATATTAAACTTAAGTACCAACCAAAAACATAATGGTTTTCTTTCAGCGAAGTTGACCAAAAAAATAATTACTTACCCAAATAAAAAGTTGACAAAAAATTTAGAAGATTGAGGTAGTGTTCATGTACAAGGAGCTAATGTCGTCTGATGAGTTCAAGTTAAATGTATATGGATGTTATGGATATATATAGAGAAGGGAATGGGTAAAAAGTTCAATTCAACTAATAGTGTAGAAGTCAAAAGCTAGGAAAGTCCTTTTCAAATAGTGGGAACACACACTCAATGAGCATGTCTTACACAATCATTAACCGTGAATAAGGATTGAGGAAGAGAGAGTGGAAGGGATATAGATCATTAGCACAATGGAATCCAAGGACCATTGAAGGCTGTAAAAAGTAGATTGATGGGTGAGGAAAAGGATCGGGAGACTAGGTAGCTTGCTATTTTAAATCTGCACAGCATAGATTTTGCTAACATACATTAAAAAGTTGCACCACGAAGATCTGCAAAAATGTACAATATGCAATTTTAAGCAGCGGATTACCTTGAGGCAGTGCCGGGATGATGAAAACTCAAGGGCTAAGGTACTAAGGTAATACAAAAGTTTTCACTAGTACTACTAGTAGCCTATTGTACAGATATTGTTTTGATTGTAGTTTTAAACTTTTTCTTGGCTTGGAAGGAACTTTGATTCGGCAGACCAAAAGGGGAGGAGGTCATGGCTCCCTTGACATTCTAAAGTTTCTCTAAAATTATCAAGTAAATTTTGAAAATTTTCAATGATGTTGACTATATGCAAAATTTGAAAATTTTTAGATTCAGCTCGTTTGTTTAGTGGAGCTTATCACGCTTAACTTGCTTCATATTTGTAAAGTTCAGCTCAAGCTCGGCTTGAATTTTTTCCCCCTGCTCTTTTAGCATGCTCATTATGCTCAAATCAGTTCACTAACCATCAATTGTTGATTTGAACACTTAAAAAGCCCAACATTAATTTGAATCTCAAAAAATCATCATATAATAATATCTTACAGCGTATACATACAATATTCAATTTGAATTATCTATATTTAAGTATGTAATTTTTTTTTGTGAATCTAATATAATATAAAGTTTAATTTTTATCCATCATCGGTGTAGAGATTCCATGCAATATAGGTGTTAGATGAAAGACATTTGTCTGCTTTTATATATGAAGACCACCACAAATACACACGTCTCTTTTATCCAAATTTGCTGATGGATGAAATTTCATACACCGTCGGTGGATTAAAATTAAATTTTATTATATATTTTTATTCAATATAAATGAAAGGAGCCGAAGCCCTTGGCAACCGAGCCAACTTGATTTATTTATTAAACAACCCTTATTTAATTGTTTGGGCTTGGCTCAGTTAAAAGTGAATGAATTTGTATCAAATCCGAATTTATTTATAAACGGATTTCTCCATTTGCATTCTTAGACAGTGATCATATAGTAGAGTTAATTCTACTAGATTTGAAAAAAGGGACATGCGCATGCAGCCCTGGGAAAAAAAGGAAGACATTAGCCAGGGGACTTATTAGAGGACTAAATGATTAGTTGATACTGTAAATTATTTAAAATGCTTTGTGTGTGTTTGAAGCTATCTTTTACCACCTGAGGCAGCTCCATGTGACTTCTCATTATGTATATGCTTATATGTATATATATCCCAACCCCACAAATCCAAAAGCCAATTTTACAACCAGCCTTTTCACGGGACAAGTTTCGTGTGTCTGTAGCCATACGCAGACAAGTTTTGTGTGTCTGTAGCCATACGCAGACTTTATTCTAACAATATAATTTGTATATTTTTTATCCAATAGTTATAACCTATATTTTTGAGCCATTAGATCCTTAATATTTTGATCCAAAAGCTGTTCACTTGCTAAAAGTTGATTGATTTAACCACTAGTTATTTATTTACAGTTATAAGTCACTCCGATTTATATGATAAGAATAAATTACGAGATATCAAGACGTGTTTTTATCGTGATTTTTTCTATGCTGTTCGTTCCAACATATAATAGCTTGAGGTGTCACTTCATGTGGAGGTGCATCTTTAAATTTCTTTTGCACTTCCCTTCCATTAACAAGGGCTATTTTTTAAGTTTAATTTCTTCACTGAGTGGGCTTTGATAGATCAGAACCTAATATTTATGTTGGGCCTTGAGACACCAAGTCACCAACTCAAACTCATAATATTATAATAAAAAAAGTTGCAAGGAAACTTCTATTCGAAAATGATTCACATAAAAAAAGAATATGTAAAGTGTACGGATTCTTTTGTAGCAAAATCTAGTCCATTAATCATATTTATAAGATAGAGATCAACACAATAGATATTGACACATAAAAATTTACATTTTTATGTATAATTGTCTATTCATACATCATTACTAATTTTTATTTTACGCTTTTAGCTAGAAGGAGCTATTAAATGAAAACTCTTAGATTCTTCTCAACTATTAAAGTGTGGATCATATATATACCATCACAGATACAAATATAAGGCTATGCTTGAACAACATGGCACTATATTTTAGACTGTAATCTAGGAGAACTATCAAAAATAAACACCATTGGGAACAAAAAAGGAAGATATTTCAAATGGAACAGTACTCATTTCGTTAAATCATCATCGAATTTCTTCTGTAATTGCAACAAACAACACGAAAATTAGAGCTCACAAGACCTTTTCCCTCGCACTTACCTACACAATTACAATTAGAAAAACTAGTGCGAAACCGAAACATTACTAGGACAATCAGCCCACAACAGAAGCTTACGCTAGTACAACCGAACCGCAATAAAATCAGACAACTGAAGCCAATATAAAAAGAAAAGAATGTTTTTACCGAATAGTACAGACGCAGATTAGGATAAGTTGTAAATGACAACATAAGTAATTGTAAGCAGCACGAGGTACAGCTTTGAAGATGCACTTACAATTCTTGCGGAAGAGGTTTTTTGATCCCTGAAATTTCAAAAAAAATGAAGAACATTGGATCACGTTTAATTGCATTTATTTCAAGAGGGGAAGAGGGGGTCAGAAAAAGATCGTACTTCTGCATGTAAGCAAGGGCACCACAATAAAGCACGTTATCGGGAGCAGCAAATTCAGTTGTGCCATCTTCTTCACGATTTACGATTCTCATATATGTTTCTTGGCCCAAATACCATCTATCCAAATTTTCAACTCTAAGATTCCACGCACCAACGTTGTCGAGCGAGACCAGGATAGCAGTCCATCCCCCAGGGAAAACCTAAATATTAGAGGGAAAAAGAGGAACCATATTTTAGATTTATGTGCAGATATATTTAGAAGAAATGCAGCTTTTTTAAACATAATTGAGATAAAACACCGAGATAGATATGTATATGTTGCCAATTATGTCATACATTAATCGAGAACTAAAAAGTATTTCATATATAATAGCCTTTCGGAGTTTGGATCATTAAACAGAAAACCAAAACAAACTTGGTTGCTGACTACACAACTACCATCAATCAAGCTCTTCAACTTTCTCTTCTTAGCAATAGTCACTTGTCTGGCGTGTTCTTGCAAGGGGGAACAAATCGCAACTTAGTAAATATTTACTTGATTGCTATCTCAGCAATTGTCAAGGACTGAAGTGAGATTAAAATAGGGTTTGAAAAATCAGGTCGGAAAAAGAAATTACTCATAATGTTCTAGTGGGGATATTCTCCCGTTTCCATATTTATTTATGTAACTATTATAATCCTTTCTACATTCTGACACCTAGAAGCAACAGAGCAAATGAACACACCTGCGTGGTAGAGCGAGAGATCGCGTCCCACTTGTTATAATTATTCCTGCTCGCTTCTGTCCATTCACCATAAGCCATGCTGCAGTAAACACCCGAGTTATAACCATTTTCATGTGTAAATCAAAGCCAATTAAATTTTCATGTGATATTAGAAGAAAATTGATTAAGAAAAAAGGAACCGTACCCAACAACAAAGAACGAGAAACCGTCCATGTGAAAGCTCTGTGGCACAGTATCGTTGTTCTGAATTACGACCTCAATGAAGCCCTTATACGTAGCGTTAATTATGGAGCTGGCAAGCCTAAGGGGTCCAGTGAGTGGCTTATTTGGAAAGTCTAGCGTGTAATCCCCTTTCACGTTGAATTTATCAGCTAGCCTAATAGGTGTACCAGGGTTAACAAAAGAAAGCCCATTAAATGAACCTTGGAGTTTCCCATCAATCATTGTTGGTGGTAAGCTCCTCAATATGTACGATTCAGTCACGTTTATCATGCCGTAATGAAATGAGCCTTGTGGATTAGGTCGGGCACCGCTTGCTGATCCATTTTGCCTATTCGTAAAGGAAAGACATGAAGACAGAAACACAGTTAGTATAGCACTGATGGAAAAAGAAAATAGGTTGCTCAGACGCACTCAATACAATTCTTTATTTGAAAATATCATCAAATGTTCGAAAAAAATAGTGCGTAAAGAGCATGGAATTATAAACATATAACTAATCCAAAAACTCATCTCATTCATTTAACTTTAAATCTCATCATTTTTTTCCTAAATCATAATAGTCATTAAAATATACAAGTTTTTTGTCTTAAAAACTTTTTGAAAGTTCCATATGATAAAAATTATGGATTGCACTGGAAATCTAAACAAATTACATATCTTCCAGTAGATTTCAATTATACATACACGTTTTCAGACATAATACTGAATATCTAAAAATAAAGGCTAAAAATGTGGTACAATTAAAAGACTTGAATTTGCCAAGATCAAACAAAGATAAGGAGAATTTTACTAAAAAAACATCTTTGATACAAACCTGATGGACAAAGCTTGGTTTATTGCGAAAGAACTATCAAAAGCATCATTAGGTGGATCGGGCAGAGGGCCGCTTGCATTTCCTTTGGAATTGGAATAATGCAATACAGCTACACCTGTAACTCTCTGCCAAACAGTTTGATTCACAAACCGAGCACTCGCTACGATATAGTAATCACTACTCGCATTTTGGTCCATAGTAACCAAGAAAGTATAAGACTGGCCAACATGGATATCTAAATTTGAAAAATTTTGTTGAGAAGTGTAGAAGCCCTCAGTTTCGACAATAAGGAGATTATGGCTCTGAATTCGAAAGTTCAAAACAGTTGAGACCCCGACGTTGTGAACACGAAGCCGATATGTTTTTCCTACAAGAAAGCACAACATGAAAATTTGAATTTCAGAGAATATAGAAGAAGAAAGGAGTTTGGGTTGTATACTGTGCAAGTACCAACAATTCCCATGTGAACCTTATGAATCCATTGAACTTACGGGGGCCCTATGAATTGCCAATTCTCCTTCAGATTTTTTTACTGCAAATGTCTAAATGGCGAGGAAAAGTTTTCCAAATTCATAGGAGAAGATTAGAATACTTTTCAGGACAAGTTCAGTGCTGGAGACTAAGATATTTACATATAAAGTTCAAAGGAAAATGAGCAAGCTATTTTGTGGACAAAGAATTACCAACCATCAAGAGAAAAGAAATACTGATTTTAGTTTCTGACAAAGCAAACCAGCTGTACCGTTGTTAATAAAATGCTTACGATCAATAACTTGATGCCAACAGTAACAAACATGAAAACTCCATCCGGCAAAGATGAAAAGAAAGATAGAGAGGGACAAATTTAACAAAGCAAATGATAATAAGATCATCAACAATAATTACCTGGATCAACATTAAAAGTTTCATACTCAATTCCATCCGGGACAGAAGCATTATACTTGTAAGGCCCCTTCCCGTTTATCAGAACTCCATCTGGCATTCCAAGATCATTCCCAGCATCGAGAGCAGCTCTCAAAGCCTAAAGTACAAAAAGGTACCCACCATATTATATTTCTATTGAGAAATATATACGTATTCAAATTCAATAAGCAATTCTTAGGTACACTGGGAGTTTCAATTATCAGCCACTCAAAAACAATTGGTTCAAAAAAGTAACACTAACCGTATGGTTTCGAATGTACCAGTCGCCCATGGTAATGATGATATCACCATCAGGAAAATTATAAGGGAGTGGGATAATATCCCGATTGGTGACAATAAAAGAACCAAAGCCACCAGCTGCTCTCTGAAGATTCAGCGATGGGTAAAAAAAGTAACTGCCAATTTGGTCCTTCACCTGAAACTGGTAGGTCCAGTTCCACTTTGGGGGAATCGGACAATTCGTGCCACGAACACCATCTTGATAAGAAACTCGGCGCATTTGGATCCCGGGCCTGTCAAAAAACAACATCTGAATTATGTTCCTTGAAGTAACAAACATGAAAACATACCACTAGTGGTGGTCCGGGGGGGGGGCCACGAGGCCCCCCCAACCCCGGAAAATTTTGCAAAATATCTATGTAAATGTTGAAAATTTGTTATACCCCTAAACCCTGCTATATAAGATAGTACGATTCGGCCCCCTTTACCCAGAAATCCTGGGTCCGCCAATGCATACCACATGCGTTAAAACACTGTAAAAAATGCATTTTTGAGTTCTAGACTCCATCACCAATTCAAGAGAAACTTGGAATAAAAGAACACAGTTATCTTGATCTGCTAAGAAAATAAACAAAAATCTCATTCACGTAAAGATGTGTTAAAAAAAATTTCTGTTTCCAGTTCTGAAATCAGAAGAACAAGAGCAGAAACTACAAGCCGCAGTCCCTACATTTTGCTCCATCAGTCTCAATCTCAAACTATCTATAGCTACAATAACCCTCTCAACTTTTGTAAACCTATTACAGTTTAACCCAAATTGGTTACTGTGTTTATATTAACAGAAGATGTGGACAGCCGATACATGCTGCTCCCTCAATTATTAGTCATTTCCGTGACATAACTAACAAAGCAAGCAAGACGAGGACCAAATAAAACAAGATAACCCAACTTCAGAGGGAACCGGAAAAACTACCGGCCGTACAGAGAGCAAAATAACAGGACAGATAAATAAGCAATTTATTTCCCCCACCAAGTAATAAGCAGCTCTTCGTCCAATTGATTCTTCACGTTTACAACAACATTGTAATTAGTGGTAACATTAATAGGATTGGCCGGAAAACTGCCGTTAACCAAAATAACCTGCAAGCAACAAATTGGAAATTACTTCCGCATTATTTTACCACTGAATTAAACACAATTAAGTTGATCAAACTCTATTAAGAACAAGAATACAGCTTTATCAACCAGAGTAACAAATTCACCTCATCTAGCTACATTAACAACATCAAATATATCTTATTTATAATAAATTAGTGTAGCATCCTATGGTAAAATCATAATGATTTCAATTTCAGTTTTACATACTTGCATTTGCAAAATAAAAACGGGATTGCAATAGTTTTGTTTTTTTATCAAATATTTCTAGTAAAAGGTATCAATAAAAGCGATGTGTATGGTCCCCCCAGTATAAATCTTTAAACATCAACCTCCATAATTGCAAAGATAAAAGTTTTCAACTAATTGCAATGATGTGGCCTTAATCCCCTATGTGAATATTCAAAACCATAGCATTCCTGTCGGACTTTCTCATTTAATTTCTACATTTAACTTTATAGGAACACATTTCGCTCTATAGAAACACATTTTTTTTATTAGAAATTTACATTTTAAAATTTGTTCAAACCAATATTTCTATAAAATTTATTAAAAAATAAATAAAATAATTATTTATCATATAACTAATTAAACAACAATGTTATACTATTATTCATTTTGATCACTTAATTTTTTAAAAAAGAAAGTCAACTTTTCAAAAATTGAATATAAAAATTTCAAATTTAACCGTATCAAAATTTGCCATATTGTGGATAATATCGGTACTATAGTTAATTTTGCAAAAGATTGAAGATGGACATTCAAAGGAAACTAGGGGGCTGCCCATGCCCAACACAGTGGGGTTCGGCTTACATGTACAGGTCTCGTGTAAATTTTAAATTTAAAAAAATTTATCTAATCTCAGTTTTTTGTTAAAAAAATAAATGGTACTAACGCGATGGGCAGAGATTGCCCACCACACTGCTGTGCAGCCCGATTGATCCCATTTAAAGGACTAGCATTATTTACGTACAGAGAACTATAAATTATGCCGGAAAATAATGAAAGTGCTTCTTAATAGTGATATAAATGGCAGATTTGGCAAATCAATCAAATCCTAGAAACGCCGGCAACCTGTTTGATAAAACGCCTAAAAAGAACGGGAAACGGCCCACTAAAATTTTATATTTCATAGAATAATCCAATTATATATCACACAATCACAATCTGACAATAAAAAATTATAAAAATAATTTCTTATTTTTGGTAATTAAAATTACAAGAATAAACTCCCACTGTTGCATCAAATATGGAGTGTTGGAAAAAAATTTAAAAATGTATAAATACTTGGAAGAAAAAATATACATATATATATATATATACATAGATATATACCTGTTGAGGGACGCCGAGAGGGGAGCGTGTACCGTATTTGAGCTCCAAATCGATTTGGACAGAAGAGTCGGCGGCGAAGCAGAGGCCGAAGAGCAGAGCCATGGGGATCAACGGCAACAGGTACGAATAACCCATTGGCATTGGCATTGGCATTGGCCCCCAATTTGGAGATTCAACAGTGGCTTTCTAAACCGGATTAAGGAGCACTTTACATTACATATAGAGAGAGAGTGTGTGTATAGAGAGAGAAAGAGTGAGAGAGCAGAGCGGCTGTTAAAAGGTTTTTTGTACTGCCCTAAGCGATACCCTTTTCTGGATTTAGTGTACGCGTAATGGCGCTGTTATTACCGGCTACTGGATCTACCGGTTGTCTTCGGTTAGATTAATTATTTAATGAAAATGAATTACAATATATGTAGAAAGTGACTCATCTTAAAATAGAAAATAAATCATACTATCGTATAAATATTTATTTTAGTGGGTTGGATTTTTGGGGTTTTTATGGTAAATTTTTCTGTTTCCTGGTTTGAGTAATATGTAATTGAAGAGTGATATAAACAAAGAAAATTGTGTCAAGCACCTTTGCAATTAGTAGTTGCATCCTCCTATGCCTTGTTATTTTTCTTAAAACTAAATCCCCAAAGCCAATTATATAGAGGCATTTATAATTTTAGTATATGATTGCAAAAATCGTTTGTAAGAGAAAATTATTCTAGGAATACTCACGAGGAATAGCAAAGAAGATGTATTTGTTATTTCAAAAGTTCATCTTGAATAAAAGTGATAAAATTATAAAAAGAATGATAAGTCTAATTTTTTATTTTTATTTTTTTTGTGGGGAACTCGGAATATGTTTTAACATCGTCACTTGCTTGTGTTTAATTTTTTTTTATTTTCCAAAAAATCTCTTATTAATCAAATTCTAGAAGTGTTAGAATAATAGATTAAAATATAAGTTGATAAAAGTTCGCTTGTGATTTTTTGTCTCAAATAAGTAAAGATATGAATAAAAACCTCAAATTAGAAAATAATAATGTAAATTAAGTAAGCAATCATGAAATATAATGGAACTCGTGAGAATTTGTTTGATTTCCTTTTACATATATCGTAGATGAGTTTTATGTTTTTGTCTCTAGTGCAAATATTAGATGACTCTCTAATAGTATTCACTTTATGCTTTAAGATTATTTCCTTTACTTTAAACCTATACATATTTTTTTGGACATATTAAATCGCAATGAATTTTAAATTTATTGGCTCCAAAATTTTCTTGCAATTTTTTAAAAAATGAAATTTTAAGCGAGAGCCATTGGAAATTTTGTGTTTTCGGAATGCAAAAATCATCAATAGCCTTTTCAAAACTTGTGTTGAAAAAAATTTTGAAACAATACAAAGGCAAAGGTATTTTTATTTTTATCTTTCATGTCAAATTGGTAAAAATAGAAAATACAAAAAGGTAAATCTATACTGTATGGAAACTCATGAAAATCGAAATTAAATAAAGTTCCTATTAATACACAACATTTATTAATTATTTTAAACTTCACAATTCTGCAAATATGGAAATGATGTTTAAGAAGGCATTGTAAAATAAGTACTTTTTCCATCCCAAAATTTTAGTACTATATGGAAATCCAACTTATTAAGGGAACATTTATCTCTGCATTAAATTATTACCAAATTCTTAAATTTATCCTTAGTGTGATAGTATGTTAAAGGGGTTGTGAATACTAAAGCACAATAAATACATATAACTCGAAGAAAATTTAAGCATTTATATTTAGCAAATGGATAACATTTGGTACATACCAAAAATGAATAATAGACTAAAAATATTATTTTCATATTATACTTTTCTAGAATAAATAAATTAAGTCAGCATGTGCAGAAAGTATTATCCCAATCACTCCTATCAACTACAGTATTAAACAGAAATTAATATTTTTATCAAAAGCCCAAATTTGTAAATTTTTATCAGTGATCCACACTATCTGCCAACTGAAAAAGACTAAAAGACAAACTTCTTTATTTATTAGGCGGTTATTTCAACGCTTTCAAGAACAAGTGAAAGCATTTTCAACCGGCTATAGGCGGTGAAAGAGAGAGATTGACAGCTAATGGTTACTAATTGTTAATAATTACAGTCCAAATGCCAATTAATTAATTAATAACGTATTAAAAATCAAAATTCAAAGCATCTCCAACTCCAACGTTCGGATTTCTAGGATAGTGTCACATGCAAAATCCTACTCATCATATGTGGGACCCACCGAAAAGACTCATCCATTGCTCTGTTGATTTATTTGACCTTGAATTTTAAGATAGGATCAATTACCCTTTGCCCCCACGAGGTTTCTGACAATTTCGGAATATCCCCTATGGTTTCTGAAATTATATTGTGCACCTGTGAGGTTTGGTGGCCATTGTAGTTTATTCTAAAGTCTTCGGGGGCAAAGTGAAAGTAAAATTACCTATAATGAATAACTCAAAAATTTACTAAAATAGTATTTTTTGTATAGATTTTTTATAATATTTTGTTAAAGAAAATTATTGTATACAAATATGATATATTTTTTTAAAGTGATAATATTTTCTTTAATATTACCTAATATCAAGTTCAAAATTAATAAAAGTATAAAATTAAGTGAAGATAATATGGTCCTTATACAAAAAAAAATTAACTTGGGTTATAATTGGGGGCAATGTATAATTTTTGAAAACTTGGGGTGTAATCTGAACTTTTATTTTATTTATTGTTATGTATTCACTTCGTTCACAAATAATTAGATAACACGATTTTTAATAGGCCTTAAAATATAACATTTTAGCACCTGAATGTAACAAAAATATCAAATTTATCCTCATGTTGTATTGAAAAATGTAAATTTAATATTTTTATTACATTCAAATTTTAAATTGTTATATTTTAAAACTTACTAAAACAATGAGATGCATAATAATTTATAAACGAAAGAAGTACAAACATTGTCATTGTACAAATGTTCAAGTCTTTACAAGTTGGGAATTGAGTAGTCCTCCTCGTAGATAAAATTTCATCCAAGTCCAATTAGAATAAAAGTATTTTGAACCATCGAAAAGAAAAGATAGTTAACGGAAAATAAGTACGAAGTTTCCTATCCTATGACGACTAAAGAAGAAAAATGAGTCAATACGATATGTATAAGTTGGATTGTTAACGCATGAGAAAGAATTAGAAGAACGGATGTATCATACATTAAGTCACTCTGAATATGACCGATTGACTTGGAATGATCCGTAATAAATTTCAAACATTAGAATCATTTTTTGCTTCGTCAAACTTCGTAGATAGTGTGTGATAATTTTATAGAAAAGATTTTGACCTACTAAATTTAACGTAGTCTCCATATATAGTTGGATACGTATATAAAATACACATTCAATGATGTGTAAGTGGAAACTTCTTTTGGATATTGGGCTATATGTAGTATTTGAAGTATCGAAAATTATGCAAAAGGACGGACGGATTGGGATTTTATTATCCTTCAATTTTTAATTTTGTAGCAAAAATTATTATGTCCAAAATTATAATTTAATTAATCTTTACTAACACATTTTTTATTAAAAGA
>MKEJ01098704.1:0-10231 GCA_001753735.1 Embelia ribes | reverse complement strand
ATAGAGATGTATATATATCTATATATATATATATATATATATATATACATTCAATCATAAGATTACATAATAGATTTATACTAAATTTTTTTTAACCCAAAATCTATATCGAATTCCATTATATATATATATATATATGTACACACACACACACACATAAGAATACATTATACGAAATTTTTTTACCCTAAAATCTATATCGAAATCCATTTTAGCTCACTCATTTATGCATATATATGTACATGTATGTGTGTATATATATATATAATCATAAGATTGCATAATGAATTTACACTAAATTTTTTTTACCCCAAAATCTATATCGAATTCCATTTTAGCTCACTCATATATACATATGTGTATATGTACATAATAGATTTATACTAAATATTTTTTACCCCAAAATCTATATCAAATTCAATTTTAGCTAAATATTTTTTACCCCAAAATCTATATCGAATTCAAGTATATGTACATATACGCATGTATATGTGAGTGAGCTAAATATTATGATTTGACTTTTAGGGGTTTAATTAATTAAAAATTGTTGCTGCCATGTATTTTGTTTAATAGTTCGGGAATCTAAAGCCCCATTTTCGCTTAGAAGAAGAAAGGAAAGAAAATAAACTATATTGTGCAGCCTTTTCCATTTAAAAACTTTGTTCTCGACACATTCAATCTACACATCTGTCCATGTAAATAAAATGCGTTTCTGTGCGAGTGGTTGTGTGTGTTCGTATGCATTGACATGAAATATCTACATTGGATAAGAAACTAGTAGGCTAGGGGTAATTTAGTAGTTTGTTCTACTGAAGTTTTAGGATAGAGATATTGTAGAAATATAAGATTACATGGAAGAAAATGTAACCCACATAACTTGCTAGAGCTTGACCTCTTCCCTCTTATCGTTCCTTTTTCTTTTTGCTTGTGGATCAAATTCACCTCAAATGCACGCTAGGGTTTCTCCTATCGGCACTTTGTTATCCACGTATCTACCCATTGATGTAATTTATTTTACTATCATTTTTGAAATGGTTTCAGTTCAGTAATTCTATCCCTTTTCTGTTTTGAATCTCAATGCATAAACCTTGGGTTACATCCATTTGGTATTAGAGCAAAACATACTTCCAAGAAGAAAGTTGAAGCAAAATCTTCACTTTTCCTGACAAGAACTGCTCATAGAAGCGTTGTGCTATCCTGGCTATCAAAGCTGTGAAAGATATAAACGTGAAGCCAAATAGAGCAGCACTGATGCTGACCAAAGCAAAATTGAAAGAGAAGGGAAAAGAAAAGGACTTCCGCCAAAACCTACAGGCTATTTGTGTGAGTTTCAAATAATTTTTTTAGAAGAATTACATGAATGGACCATTTTATTGAACAATGTATAGAACAATATTGAGATTAGCCAACAGAAGACAAAGAAAAATATTACGATAGAAGTCAATTTAGATCAGGAAATAAGATAACGTATAGTAAACAAATATCTTAAATAAAACACAGCACATATTCATAAGAAGCACATAGATCGCAACAATCAAAGATCATCGTCCATGGGCTTCATGTCTTTCTATATGAGCAAAGTTGCATGCTATTTTTTGACAAGTATGGGCACAATCAAATTAGACCACACCTCATAATAAAGCAAGAGTATGAGAGATGCTGGGCAGCACCTAAACAATGGCTCGTCAAATCCAGGTAATACGCCAACTAATTTTGAACGAGAGACCAGCCGATTACAGACTGATATATCTCATATGGTGCTGCCACCACGCTCGCTACACCATATCCAAAGCCAATTCATTATAGAAATAAGCATTACCTCAAACAAAAGCTTAGCCGATCATGATGCAATAAGATATTAACCAATATATATAATTACAAGAAAACCTAGTGACAGTAGAATAAGTGATCATAAAACAAAGAGCCAAAAATAATAGAAACAAATAATCATAATGAGTTTGAAGAACTCACATAAAACATCTCTGACCACAGCCAAGCTAAGTTCGCAGTCTTCTCCAATCATGGAACACAAGAATTGCTCAGCATCTACTTTGTTTACTGGTTCATAAGCATAGACCTCCTTAAATTTTGAATCTTTCCTTGGGGTTCTCGACAATACATAGTCCTTTGAAATAACCGATGACACCATTCCCATGGTGGCAACAACTTTCTTGTATTTAGCCTCGTCCTTTGCAAGGCGCCACCCTTGATCCCAATTAAGGGAGCTCGAGCCTGAACTTGAGCTCGAACAGCTAATGGTCCGATTTTCCAAATTTTCATCAGCTGCAAAGCCTCCGAGAATCTCCGCTGCCTTGTTGTGATCCCCATTTGCTTCCTGATGGGCGAAAATAGCATCTTCGAGAGAAACAGAGGCGAAGACCTCCATCAAACCATTCACAGCTTTTTCTTCTTCATGACTAGTTTTGCAGCCAGCTTGGTGTTGGTGGTTGGACGGCGGCCATGACCTCTTCTTCTTCTTCTTTGAATTCTTCATGGCACCCTTCAACTATCTCTAACTCAAACACTGTCTCTATCTCTATCTCTATCTCTATGTCGACTAGTTTTAGTAGCGTACAACAACAATACAAATGCACCTACGTATAAATCATTTTATGCATGTGGTTGTACCTCAAATTTGCTTGCTAGGAGACATATTAGGGTTGGGGCAGATGGGAATAGATTAGGGTTAGGTCGCGATCGTTGAAATCAAGCAAGCTGCTGAGAGAAATCAAGTCCATGATTGATCGCTGTTTCCTGGATAAGGTATTTTAGGGTTCTCTCTCTCCCTCACTCTCTCTCTCTCTCTCCTTTGCAGTGTTGACTCAACGGTCTAATTAGAGTTCTATTGATATCTTTTAGGTTCTAAGTGTCGTAAGAACGATTCTTTTATTAGAGGTTGATATGTTTGAATTTTATTTGTTGGTTGAACTGATTAATTGTCATTTTTGAAAAATTGGTTCTTGATCCACCTTATAATGATGTACGTACAGAAAATTATGTAAAGTAATTGTATAAATACTTATGTGGTTTATGAGCTTTGATCTTTTCCTCGAAAAGAACAAACACAAGATCTGACCGTATGGATGTATGTGCAGCTTAGGTGCAATATTATTAATGTGTATCTCATTTCTGTTATTGAATTCACAAAAATATGATTTCAAGGGAGTGAAATGTTACCAAATATGATGTTAAGGGAGTGAAATATTAATCTTTGACTATATCAAATCGAATAAACGATGAAATAATGTGTGTGGATATGTCTATTAACTCAAATAGTATAAAGGATGAAATATTAATCTTTGACTGTATCGAGTAGAATAAACGATGAAATATTACACATTAACTGAAATAATGTGTGTATTAACGATGAAATAATCTTTGACTCGCCCTGATAAGAACTTATGCTGCTCCATTATTTTTCTTAACTTAAACCTTAAAAGATTTCGATTTTAGTTTGGACATGATTTCTTCATTTGGTTAGTGTGTGTGTATATGTCTATGCGAGGGGTAAGAAGACTGCTCTAAATGTGATTCCCGAGAATAATTTTCTATCTTCTATGAATTATCTTTGAATTCATCATGAAATAAATTGATGTTTCTCGTATTACTAGTATGTGCATTATTTGGTGCTTGGCATAGTGTTTATTGTAGAAAGAAATATATAGGAAGAGCAGAGATTTGGTACTCACAAGTTTGCACTGTTTTAGTGCATACCATTCGGATGTTGACAACTAAAAGAGAGAGAATTAATCTTGCCAAAAAAATAAGAAAACTTAAATCTCTTCTTACTTGTCGCATTATGAATGGTACTTGCACCAAAATGGTACAAACTAGTGAGTACCAAAACTCTATCCTTATACGCATCGGTTGTTAAAGTTATTGGCTTGAGGGGCTGAAGGTGGTAAAGTATTCTTCATTTTGTTCAAGTAGCATTCTACAACGAAGCTTGAGAATGGATGGTGGTTCTCAAAATGTTTTCCTTCAATTTCAGAATCATCGGATTTTTTCATATGGATATTGAGATGATTTCTAGGCTGGAGTAATTTCCATAAATACATGTGGATATTGATGTTCTGCTCTCTGCTTGAGTTGTGATTTTTCCTTAGCTTCAGTAAACTAGCAAATAGTCATCGAATATCCAAAGAAGTTGGGTCTTGTTATCAGAGTTGAAAAGGAATTTTTTACATGTGAATTTTCCTACGTATTGAAGTTTGTTATCTGACTTCAGTCGTTTAATACTTAAGAAATGAAAGCATGTTACCAATACTACTCTTATATTAAACTGTTTTAGTTTGGAAAATGATGAAAATGGTTTGGTACGTTAGGCCGATTAAATTTACAATAGTACTCAGAAATGGGATATTTAAGAGGCTTTTTATTCAAGAGGCTTTTTAAAGAATTGCTTTAGTTACCGAATTTGGGAGAGAAAACCTGCAAATATCTTATTAATCATAGCGAAATGCTTTTTTTCCAAGGAATTGATGAATTCCTTATTTAGCTTCTTGTTCTTGTCGATGATGAGATTTAGCAAAGAATGAGTGCCTTTTCAGTATTCTCTACAATTTAGTAATTGTGCATGCATGGTGCCACATCTTCAATGCATATTACAAATTGATCTGCAATGCCAGGGAGTTCGAATGGGAAAAGCAGCACTGAGGTTGCTTTTCCTAAAACTGCATCTTCGCCATCTTAAGCTTTACAAAAATTTGATAAAATTGCATTTGGTCTTTCTCTGTTTGTCTTGTATTTTTCTTCCCTCGTAGTCTACATACCATCACTTACATACATTAAACATTGGTCGTTGCACATGTAATCATATTTGAGCAACAGAAATTACCTCTTTTTATGGATTATGTGCTAATATTTTTTTTCTAGGATAATGGTCTACCTTGTGTTGCTCTTTTTAACCTTCCAAATTATTTCTGCAGGCTACAAACAAGTAAAAGTAAATAGAGGAAGTCTACTTCAGAAATGGGAAGTCAAATGGTGTTGCATAACGGTGGATGCCACTGCAGAAGGGTGACGTGGCGAGTCCGAGCGCCATCGAGTGTCGTAGCCTGGAAATGTGACTGCACAGATTGCTCCATGAGAGGGAATGTCCACTTCATTGTCCCCTCTGAGAACTTTGAGCTGCTGGGAGATTCTCAACAGTTTATTACAACCTATACTTTTGGATCTCATACAGCAAAGCACACTTTTTGTAAGGTTTGTGGAATAACCTCGTTTTATACTCCACGTTCGAACCCAGATGGGGTGGCCGTCACGGTTATGTGTGTGGACCCCGGTACGCTTAGTCATGTTGAGATTAAGCAATTTGATGGGAGAAATTGGGAGAAGTCGCATCAAAAGACTGGCATTGCTTCGTGTTCGCGGGTATCTTCTCAATAGACAGAGGCATAGCATATATTAATGGATCTGTGTGGTTTGCAAAGCAGACTGATGCTGTTTTCCGAGAATGTGATTGTTGATTGTGGGGCACAAAACTGGCTTGCAAAAGAGAAATTCGGTTCCTCAATTGTATTCTTTTTTTGTAGTTTCTGTTCTCTTTTGATTATTTCTTGTGGAATAATAGTTGAGCAAGTGTTGTTTGGGATGAAAAAATTGAATTTGAGTGTGATGAAAACAGCATCATTGTTGGATAGGAAGCATATGAGTGCTGGTTGAGTAGTGGCTCGTATGGTTGTCATAATGGAGATGACAAGTATAAGTTTCATAAAAATTGAAAAAAAATTGTAACTTATAATTTGGAACTTCAATGTGGAATTGAAAACACAAGGATGGATGATATGGCCACCCGTCGGGAAATCTTCAAACACTCACACAAGTGCATGTCTACTTGTGACACAAACTGCATTTTAATACAATACGCCTCTGTATAAGCACATATCATGGATTAGAGGTTCAAGCAGAACTACCAACAAATTGCAGATGGTGAAAAAAGTATAAAAGATTGTGATCTAGAAACTAGTACTGCAAATGAGCAACTCGGCGCAGAAGACTTGTTATTTGGAGAGGCCTATTAAGGTACGCTTAAGTGCTGAAGTTCCAAAAACAATGTTATGGCAGCCGCATTATTAGCAGCCGCCACGTCATCATCTTATCCATTGGCACACAGGCGACATTGGGCTTCTCTACTAGAGTATTGGTCGAAAGACTGATAAGCAGACCTCATTTTGTTGTATCTGTAGGATGATATGGAATGGCTAAGTTGCTCTTAGTAAGTTGGCTATGGTCTCTACAAAAGGCATGTATATTTCTGCTAGCCACTATTTTACCTTAGAAATGATCAATCTATTGAAGGTTTTATCGGCTTCTGTCAATCACTCGAGCCTAGTATGACCATGCTGTCTTATTTTGAGTCATATTTACATGTCTTTATTCAAGATTACAGTTTTTGGCATTTTTCCAGAAAAGCACACGGCAAGCATTCTTTTTGTTTTTAGTATATCACCATTTCTTAAAACAAAGTTCTCAAAAGTGCTTCTAATATGATTATGTTGGCCTTTTATAGGAGAAAACTTGGGTGCAAAGAGTCAATCCAGCGTTTCGCATTTCGAAGTTTCTTGCTAATTTTACCACATTTCCTTCTAGCAGAGGAACTAAATGTTTGTTCAGTCACCCGTCTTTGGTTTCCTTCTTATTTACGTTGGGAGAAGATAAATGCTTGAATGGTTGTGTCTCAATTGCCTACGGGCTAGCAAGTATAATCTAATCTTGTGTAATTTGCAGGGGAAAATAGTTCATTTGATGCAGCCGAAATTTGTTGCATTAAGAATTCGATCAAGCTACCAAAAAATACAAGATCCAGGCAACTATCCGAGTTCCCAGACTGCTCCGAAGAAATCACAGGTTCTGCAGAATTCTATTCATTAGTCTGATAATACATTCCTTTTGCTGGTTTTATCTAATTTGTTTGCGTAGCGTGATGAACTACTACAACTTGAAAGGACCCTTTGTTTTTTGGAATGTAAAAAAATCACAGAACAAGCATATTAAGTTAATAAGTTGATAAACCTTTCACACTCTACTATCTATTAATTGATTACCATGATCGAGTTTTAAGTTGAAATATTTTGATCGATAGTCACAGACCAAGGACTCTGGAAAAAATGATCGGTGTGTTCACTTCCATCCAATGGATCCCAAGGACAAAATACAAGCACGGGATTGTGTTCTTGGTTTCACAAACTGTCAATGAATTTATCTAAACTGCAGAACAGCGGCTATAATTTCAATGTGGTTCTTGTATACCATCAGAAGATGCTAGTAAATTTCTTGATGCAACTATGATTAGTGACGGCCAGGGCAGGGTTTGAGTCTGAGCAGATCTTCGATGCAAACGAGCCCTGCACCTAATTTTTAGTGTATATAATTTTAATATAATCAAGTAAAAAAGTCGAGTTTGAGCAGACCTTCTATATGCAAACGTGCCGAGTTTGATCAGGCCAGAGCTTGGCTCAACTCGGTTCATTTGCAACCCTTAATCTGTTCTCATTTTCATCAAAAAAAAAATATGATCACATGTTGTTTAAATAATTAAATAAATTTTATTCTTTATAAAGGCCCATAAAAATTTTAGCTTAAGGCCTTAATTTGGCTATACGCTGCTGTTAAGTTAGCATAGGGGGCCTTTGACATTACAAACTCATACTATAACCCAGTTTGTAAGATTGTAATAAAAGAATATCAATAAACTCGAAAATAATAAACGACAATGAATGTGAAAATATGTACATAAGCCATTTATATTCCCACGATCTTTATATACAACAAAGTCTGATATGTGTACAACCTCCAAAATAATAACTACAACACCTATGGTGACAACTGTAGTCCACCTCCAAAATACATATACATACACAGTGGAAAATAAAACAACAATAGGAATGCCAGCGCCAACACTATACAAAATAAGAAGTAGGAAGTCAACGCCAACACTACATAAGAAAAATCTGAAGCTAAATGCTTGACAAAATAAATGTGCAAAATCGACCTTGCTACAACCTCCGATTGCCAAAAATATACATATACAAATATTCTACGACTACAAAATAAAACTATGCCTTCTTCGAGTCCATGCCTATGCATACTCGTCCCTAGCCTTCGAACTTGTATACAATATAATATTGATATAGGGAAAGGATAAAGATAAATGGGTCAAATGACCAATCAACAATGATATATGAGACTATGGAGTCTCGATATGTTATGACGAAAATAAAGTAGAACATGTTTTGTATAAGTAGTGCATCATACTAATACACAATAATCATGTAAGATGAACATAAATAAGCTATGAATATTACGAATGTAAACATGTATGCTCATGTATAATAATGAGTGCATGGGACCAACAAATGTTACGCCTACGACTCGACCACGACAACGACTAAAAGAGGGACTAGTATCTCTACGAGTTCTTGAAATTGCTAAGATCCACCACCGAATGCGAGGAGACCGAGCCTTCATTGTTGCGCCACTGAGTGTGACGCAAGTAATGGATGTATCCTAGATCTGGTTTTCCGCCTTTCACAGTGAGGTTGTATAACCTCAATTGCTTTCTACAAATTTTTATAAAGTCGATACTATGTATCCCAAAAATAAATAGAAAATGACTAAATTTCCTATTTATGCAAATGCCACGATAAATGCTACGAAACAATGAATTCATGATATTCATGCCTTTCGGATTCCACGAATGGCTATGTCTTTATTTTACGATAGGCATGCCTATATACCTCCGAAAACTACGAAAATCCATGAATAGAACAACTATGTTGTTCTATATAATTTATCGTGAAAAGTCCACGAATATCATGAATACGTCTGACTACGAATCCACGACTATGAATCATGATATGATAATGTAATTTATATAATCATGCTACGAAAAATACCACGATAATAATGTTAGTATACATTATTAATTCTATGAAATGCCACGAATGTCATGATAAAATGAATGTAATCATATATCATTTTTCATGAGGATTTACCACAATAATATGTATGATATAATTGGGAAACAATATATATCAAATGCCATAATAATTTCCTATGATCATATTATATGTTATTATTGGAAAATAATACATATAATTCCATGAACATTCATGCGACAATATTGCGGCATATAATTATGCAATTTAATACTACAGTATACTACGAACATAATTCACTGAATACCACTCATAATATTGTCTACGAATATAGCCCTACGAAAATATGGATGGATATGAATCAACACATCTACACTCTCAATATATAATTGCTATTCACAATCTACCCGTACCTACAAAGCCTCCTATAAGCCCCCGAATGAGCCGAGCAAGTTTCTCCCAAAAGCTCTCTTTTTGCGCCTTAGGAATGATCTAGCTATGATCCTCGAATGATCCCGAACCTAGGCATAAAGATGATCCACAAGGCATTAGGAAGAAGATAGACTATTTTATTTTCACGAGGCTTAATGATAGGGAAAATGAGGCACAACCAACGAGAAGGAAAGTTAGGAAAACTTACGCCAAAACAAACACGACGAGATGCGGAGTTCGAAAATTAATTTTTGAGCTTCGATGACCAAGTAGAATGTGATGATCTTGCTCCAAAATGTTAAAAACTCACCTATCTCTCTCTCTTCTTTCGTGGTTGTAAGAAATAGAAATGAAGAAGAAGTGTTTGAGTAAACACTTTTCAATTAGATATTGACTAGTTGGATCGATCCAACTGGACTTAGATCGATCAAACTGCACTTTTGGATTGATCAAATAGCTCCTGGATCGATTGAAGCCATGAGAATTTTAGGTCCAAATTCCTCAGGGCTAAAACTTCCAAACAAACCCAGAATCACTTATAGATGCTATACTAAGAATGAATCTTCACGATCACGAATCATAGTCCCCGACTATGATATGCATATGTAATTTCGAATGCATACGACAACTACGAATGCAAAGAAACAACGACTATGAATGCAACGATGAATATAAATAATATTATTAAGGTTAATTAACATTATTATTTAATTATGAAAAATTTATATGATTTTTCGGGACATTTCATCCTCCCCTGTTAGGAATTTCGTCCCCAAAATTAGCGTATACTACGAAAAAGAATAACAACTTACCATAATCCACGAACAAGTTCGGAATTTGGTGCGCATTTCCTCCTCCCGCTCCTAAGTTGCCTCATCGCTATTATGATTCTTCCAAAGTACTTTTACCAACCAAATACT
>MKEJ01098703.1:0-30000 GCA_001753735.1 Embelia ribes | reverse complement strand
GTGTATATCACTAAATATCCTATTTTAAGACAGTGATATATAACTAAAGAATCTGTAGGTATCTGATGTGGCTGACAAGGAAGTCAAGCAATTGGAGAAAAACTTCAAGGAAGGAAGCAAAGTTCGTGCTAGGATTCTTGGATTTAAGCACTTGGAGGGGCTGGCTACGGGTACTCTAAAGGTTAGATCCATGCTCCATTGCCCATTTAAGTCTTTCATAATGTTAGGGAAACGAGATGTGGAGCTTTTGCATATTCTATAGCTGGTATTTCATTCTCTGTTGTAGTACTTCCTCATATATGATTGGTATTTTCTTCTAGAAATGGTTGTGCTGTCATATCCGAGGCATTTTTCTGGTCTCATGTACTTAGGCAGAATAAGTCTCTGGACCAATTCTTCTGCATCCCACTTCGGCCATCAATAATTGCCGTATTGTTCTCTGGTATACTAAAAAATATTTAGTGCCGAGAGTTGGTTGAGTGGTAAGTGAACATGTACAATCAAAACTGCATTATTGTCTTGTGATAAAGAAAGAATATCTGGACTTGTAATTGTCTCTGGTTGGATAAAAGTGCCTTAAAGCATTTGCATCAAATTCTCTTAGCAAATTCCCTAAAATACCAAAAAAATGGTCTCTTTCTCTATTTTACAGAATCTATATTTCTTATTATTTGCATCAGCTTATCTATCACATTCTCTACTACATTAAAATACTATTTTTCTTTAACCATTCCTTACTTAAAATTCCACACATACCAATATATTTAATTGCAAAATATTTCTTATTTAATTATATATATTAATAAAAAATATTATTATTTCTTAACTTTAAATTTATAATTATAGTTATAATTTAATTTATTAATTCGTTATATATAAGTAAAACAAAAATATTAGAATATCTATTTAAGCAAAAGAAGAGAAAGGAGAATAGAAGTGATATGATAGAAGAAAAATATAACTAAAAATCCTGTAAAAGTTTATTATATAAATGACATAAATATAAATAGAATTGCTTAATAAAGAACTATTATTCCTTAGCAAGTTAGAATGCAACATTAAATTTTTATAATATAAATATAAATTTAATTTTTAATTTATATATAGTTTAAATATTAAAATTTAAATTAAATTATATGTTTATTATGTAATTTAAAAATCATACCTTTTCATAAATACTAATAAAAATTATAATTAATTTTTTTAAATTAAAATTATTTTCTATATATTTAAAGTTATAGTTTATGTCATATTTAGTAGTTTTAAGCTCAATAACTATTTCTAAATATTACATTTAAAATTTAATTTATAATTACTATTTAATTATTTTAAATACTTATATTATATTTTTATTTTTAGTTAATATAATAGTTAAGTGGCTGGAGAGAGTATGTATTAATTTTTTAAATATAATAGGAAATGATGTGGCATGAGAGAGAATATATTAGTTTTATATGTTTAAGAAATGAGCAGTAGTTCTTTAGATTTGGAGAACTATTATATATATTCTCCATTTTAGATAACCACTAGGTAATCTAATGCAGGGTCAACAAGCAACATTACCTAGCATCTAATGCAAAAGCTCTTACTATATAGTCTAGTTGGATGATGTATCATTGTGGAGTTTCTTTCAAATTAATTTGCTGAATTTAAGCTATTAGTGAGACGACAATCATTTTTTTGTTTTGAACTCATTCTTCTTAATCGACTTTCACTCTTACAGACTAGTGCATTTGAAGGTTCAGTTTTTACTCATTCAGACGTCAAGCCCGGAATGGTGGTGAAAGCTAGGATAATTGTTGTTGACAGTTTGCGGGTCATCGTTCAGTTTCCCAGTGGCGTGAAGGCACTTTGTCCTCTTCGGCATATGTCAGAGTTTGAGATAACAAAACCTCGGAAGAAGTTCCAGGTTAAATTTTAGCAACATGTTTTGTTAGAATTCAGTTGTATATGTATTTTCCCTTATGTTTGTTACTTCTTTTGAAGCGACATGATTTAGGGCAGAGGACTCATTTTTGTCCCGCTTATAGATTATCTCCCTTCTTTGTGGTTCATTTAATGCTTAATTACCTTTGGTGATTTTCATGCAGGTTGGGGCTGAATTACAATTTCGTGTGCTTGGATGCAAGTCCAAAAGAATCACCGTCACGCACAAGAAAACACTTGTATGCTCTCCAAACTTCATTTGTTCTCTGTTGTCTCATATAGTGCGCTCTTTGACTGAAACTTGGTACTTCAATTTGAAGTTTGGATTTTGTTGTTTTGTAGACTTACATGTTTGTTCTCATGTACTTAGAAAGGACATAATGAGGTTATCTAAGAACTTTGAAGTGTCTCATTCCGCTGTCATTGGGAATTCTCAGGTTAAGTCGAAGCTTGCAATCATTAGTTCATATGCTGATGCAACTGAGGGATTAATTACTCATGGATGGATAACCAAGATCGAAAGTCATGGCTGCTTTGTACGGTTTTACAATGGTGTACAAGGATTTGCCCCAAGGTTTGAGTCAACCCTTTCTTTCTAACACATTTCTTTGCCTTTGAAGTCAAAAGAAATAATGGTGCGATTAGAATATGATTAACATGCTATCTCCCTCTCAAGTAACAAGGTCATAGGATCAGTATGTTACATTTAAAAATGAAATAATTCCGAACATGTATTTAGAATCTGGAAATCAAAGTGCCTTTTTCAATCTATATTTCCTTACATTATTTTTGACTTTTTGCCTTTGTTACCCTTTGGCAGTGGGTGAGTTTTGGAAAAGATGGATATTTTCATTTTTAAATCATCTTGGGCATATCGAACCTAACATGCTCCAAGTGCTTTAGTCTTTGATAATGATAATCTTTGAATTAACTAGATTTATTGAGGCCATGGAGCAACCACTCGTCCAAGTTATTATCAGCTTTTGCTAAAAGTTCTCTGACATTGATGTATCAGCATAAATTGCATGTCTTTGTTTTGGTTTGTTGGAACTTGGAACTATGCATCAACAACTCACGCTTCTTTTGGAGTAAACTGATAGTTCTTTTATCTGACCCAGATCTGAGCTTGGATTGGAACTAGGCCATGATCCTTCTTCAGTGTACCACGTTGAAGAAGTTGTGAAATGCAGGGTTACAAGCTCTGCTGCTGCTTCACGGAGAATCAATCTTAGTTTTCTTATGACTCCTAGGAGGTAATTTTGATGATGTTTGTTTTTGTATTTTTCTTCGTTCCTCTACATACATTAAGTAAAATGTGCTGTTTCTTTTAAATCCATGCAAAAGTTACCTGTCAGTATAGGCATCTATCGTTGGATTCAGACGTAGCTCTTGATTGTAAATAATCTGACTGTTGTATGAATCTAACTATAGATGCCTATTTCGACGGCTCCCTTTTGGATGGATTGAGAAGAAACAGAAAATTTGAGATAATGCATCCTGAAAGCTTGAAAGCGTCAAGTACTCAGAAATTGCATTTGAGACCCTGAACACATCCAAAAAGTTTTCATGAGCTCTTCATATTTATGATAACTTGACAATAGTATAGGTTGGAAGGAGACTTGATTGAGGTGCATGGAATGGCCTTTTTCATTACCAGTTAACTATAGACCACAGAGCTTTTCTTGAGTTAAAAAAGTCTTTGTTTAATATGCTATTTTTTGTTGTAGAGACTGTCTGTTTAAGCTAAACTCTTTCTTGGCCACTTTGTTAGACTAAGAATATAGAAGGGAAACAAAGACCGGAAACATTGCACTCTCCTGGCCATTTTGAACTGCAGCAATCCATCCAATGAATTGCTTTGTAAATTTAAGTTCCTCAGTTAAAGCATTCATGTAATTTACTCTGTGATCTGCTATTCTCAGGGTTGCAGATGATGAGACGGTCAAGTTGGGAAGTATTGTTTCTGGGGTTGTTGAACAAGTAACGCCTCATGCAATTATAGTCCGTGTCAATGCTGAAGCTAACATGATAGGAAGCATATCACCTGAACATTTGTCAGATCACCAAGGTATGTTTTTCCTAAGTATGCTGGACTATTGTTTTTGGTTGCTTTCTTTATTTGTTTACTGACTTAAATGAATTACTTGACAGGGTTAGCTGGTACGATGAAGTCAGTCTTGAAGCCAGGATGTGCATTTGATCAGCTTTTGGTTCTGGGTACTCACAATAACCCATCTTATACAAAAGCTCATGACATATATTGTCCCATGGAAAATAATTCAGTGTTGTTAAAAGCAGTAGGCACCAAGACCCTTTTCGCCGAGGCACTAGGCTCCAACAAAGGCGATCGCCTGAGTAATGCAAGGCGCTAATTAGTCTTTTTAATAGAATTTCATAATAGAATTTCATAATTTGCAAAAATTCTTCATTTTTCTGGCGTTTGTGGAATTATAGGCATTTGTAGTAAGTGTGGGGAAATCGTGGTAGCTTCTTTTTTTTTTTAAATAACGTAATCTAGGGATACTTTGTTGGTAATTGCAAGTGATAACATGTGATAATAGTAAGTGAAAACATTTCCATGACGTACTACAAACATAATTTAAACCACAAATAGAATCAAAAAAAGAAAAAAGGGAAAAAACTAGCATCATGGGAGGGGGTGCTAGCCTTAGCGCCTAAGATGTTCATGCCTTAGCTCAGGGCGCTAGCCTAGATGGCGCCTTAGTGGTGTTGCTTACCTAGGCCCATGTGAGGCGCCAAGACGTCACCTTGCCTCACCCAAGAGCCTAGGCGAGAGCCTTGAGAGCTTTTAATAACATTGAAATAAGTACATCAAATTGCTAATACTTAAATTGTTTCCTTTTGTATAATTCTAATGAATATTTAGTCGAATTTCAAATTTTATCAATGAGCCTACATATTTTTAAGTACCACTTTTGGTTTTTTGTTTTTTCCCTTTGACATATTAAATATTTTATTAATAGGCAGTTCAATTTTGACAAACAAGCAAGCAGTTAGTATAGTAGTTGTTGACGCCATAATGACAACACTAAGTGGTTTTACTTAATCCGCAAGTTGCATTCTTCTGCCACAGTCTGTTACACTTTTCACTCCTATTCAAATTTTTTGTTGAGGAATGCCTGAGAACATTTTTGCGCAGGTCTCTCTTCTTTTTTCGTTATTTATCCATTATTAATCATTTATACCTTGTGTGTGTGTGTGTGTGTACTTTTTTTGCTGCTATTAGTTTTATTGTATGGGTAGTTTTATCATTTATATATTATGCTTGTTTTGCTGCTATTAGTTTTATCGTATGTGTAGTTTTCTTTGCGTAAGTTCTTTATTTCATGAAATTGTTAACAGACTTCTTGGTTGGATCTCCTTGATGTTTGTAGATACTGAGAGCAGCACTTTAATTCTCACTGCTAAGCATTCGCTCATTAACTCTGCTCAAAAACTTCCTTCCGAATTTTCCCAAATTCAGCCTGGATCAATTGTCCATGTAAGACAAAAGTCTTTTGTGCTTCTGGTTGTACTACTGTTTTCTGCAATGTATGGATTCCTTTGTCATGTTTCTGATTTTCATTTATTTATGTCCTATCAACAGTTTGTTTTCTTCAACTTCTATTTACCTTTCAAAAAAAAAAAAAAAAGACTGGTTATCGAATAAAAAGATATTGATTACTATTACTCTGGATGTTTGAAATTTGAAACAGGGGTATGTGTGTAACTTGATTGAATCTGGCTGCTTTGTTCGATATCTTGGGCGCTTGACAGGTTTTGTTCCTAGAAGCAAGGTATTATTAGTTTTATCATGTAACTACCTTCATTAATCCTAAAATTTGAGCCTAATAAATTAATGGATTTCTTTTTTCCAACTTTTCCTATGTTAATAAAGGCTATGGATGATCGGAGGGCTAACTTTCTTGATGCGTTCTACATTGGACAATCTGTTCGCAGTCACATACTTGATGTAAGTGAAATGTTTAATCAATTTATCTTCAACATCTTATGTATTATGGTTTTAAAGAAGTTAATTTCTAAGTTTTTGGTTCTTCATTTCAGGTTTGTAAAGAATCAGGCCGAGTAACATCATCTCTTAAGCAATCATTATGCTCTTCAACAGACGCTTCATATATCCAAGAGTACTTTCTCATGGAGGATAAGGTAATCATTGATGCATGCCAGTTGTTCACTTCTAATAATCATTCAAGGATCTGCCATTTTCTTTATTCTCATATGTGAGCTTCTACATTGGTGAGCTTGGACCAGAAAGGTGGGGACATTTTGTTTATAGGATGAACATGTATTTGGTTATCTGCGTAAAAATTTGAACCTTTTCCGTGCACTTATTTATTGTTGATTTCTACTCTCAACAGTGAAGTCATATTCTGTATGAATGGTGTAATTTATTGTAGAACTTGAATGTCTGATGTTATATTTTTGTGCTATATGGAGAGTAAATTGTGAATGAGGTGTTATGACTCTCTTAGCCTTTGGTATGTAGTTTAACTGCTAAAATTTGTTGTTTGGTAGAAATCTATATTACTTTGTGCCATATTTGTAAATTAATCATGACCACTAATGCAGAAGCAATACCAAACCAACCTAATTCTGTCAAAAACCAGTTTATAATGTAAACTGCACTTGATTGTTGAATAAATTTTGGGTTTAGCATGCTTCTTACATCTGTTTTTTCTTCATTGGGGATAATTGCAAAAAAACTTAGCTTTATAGCTTTGCACTCTATGTGATTGTCCAAGCCAAGAACTGAAACTTCATGGCTTACTTCCATCATATGGTAGCGCCCATTACATACAATCATTATAAGTTGATCCCATTTTCAACAAGAATGTTGTTCGATTGTTTTGTGGATTCCTATACTTTGACTTAAAAGTTTAAACTATAATATCTGAACTTGGGACTGGCTATTGTTGTCCAGATTGCTAGATTGCAATTATCAAACTCAAAAACTCCTGAATTGAATTGGGTTGAAGATTTTAGTTTTGGTAGTCCTGTTGAAGGAAAAGTTAGCGATGTGAAGGATTTTGGAGTTGTTATCAGTTTTGAGAAGCATCCCGATGTTGTTGGTTTCATTACTCACTATCAGTGTAAGTCTTTCATCTAAAAATGTGGTAAACGAGTTG
The DNA here is from genome assembly GCA_001753735.1 of Embelia ribes. NCBI lineage: Eukaryota > Viridiplantae > Streptophyta > Magnoliopsida > Ericales > Primulaceae > Embelia > Embelia ribes. The sequence continues at coordinate 22,927 of MKEJ01098703.1, read as the reverse complement.
AATAGTTATTATTTCTCTGCAATTAATGTTTTGCTCGAATAAATTTCTATAGTAGGTGGAGCTGCTGTAAAAACCGGGTCTATTGTTCGAGCGATTGTTGTTGATGCTGCCAAGACAGAACACCTTGTGGATTTGTCTCTGAAGCAAGAATTTACTGATAGATTCAAAGAATGGAATTCAGATGTCGAAGGAAATAAGAAGGTTTGGCTCAAAGTTTAGGTCTAAAATGATATATATAGAATACTGACTTTGAGTTTGTTGCCTTTGTTTTCCCATTTATCATCAGCATTATCATATTATCACCCCGTAAAGAATTTCTATATTTTCTGCAAATGAAATTTATGCTTCATGTGTTACCCCTCTCAATTATCCATATTATATTTCACTTGTTCATGCTCACAAGAAACTGAGTCTTTTATTTGTTATATCAGCTCGTCTTCCAAATTTCTTCTCATAATGAAGGAGTCAATATCATGCAATATGCTTTTATGTCTTTTTTAACTTATTGGACCAAATTTACAATGTGGTTTGTTCTAGAAACGTAAAAGAGCAGAGGACAAAGAATTGGAGGTGCACCAAACTGTAAAAGCGGTAGTGGAGATCGTGAAAGACAGCTACTTGGCAAGTATTTGAATATTTTTGTTTAGACTTTGATAAGATCGATGCAAGTGATTCATCTTCTCATTTGACCTTGTCTTCTCATCTAATATTGTTCTTGCAAGCAGGTTCTTTCAATTCCTGAATATAACTTTGCCATTGGATGTGCATCGCTGAATGATTATAATACCCAGAAGTTACCTCCCAGGCATTATGCTAATGGGCAAAGGTGAAAATAATTTAGTGACCATTATCAACAAATTTTCAGTTTTTTTTTTCTTCTTTCTATTAATGAAATTTCATCAACTGAACAGACTTTTGAAAATAAAAGTATTGAGTGCACTATGACATTGTTGGGTTTGGATTCTTTTTTGTTGGAACTGACTGATGTAGGATGAATTAGTGGAAACACAAGAACAATGGAATTCTAATACTCTTCTCCAAACTCTCAATCTTTTATTCATAAACCACACCGATAGAAAACAACTAAAGAGGTCATATATATAGGACTCAGGAAAATAACTTAATGGGCTTGGCCCAAACAAACTAGGAAATAATGAAAACATAATAAAGCAAATAATTGAAGAACCAAGTCATTAAAATAACTAAATTAAATAATAAACTAAATAAATCTCCTTTAATGTTGCATTACTGATCTACTAAAATGTGAAAGCTTTTCACTAAATTTGGTCGGTACCCTTAGTTTGCACTTTGCACACTCAGGTTACGGAAAAGTTTAAGAGTCAATCTATGAACACAAATTCATTTCGTGGATTCTTCACTAATTGAATATGAATGATTTTATAAGCTCACTAGTGGAATTTGCTTGTTGAATATAGCGTAACTGCCACTATTATGGCTCTTCCAAGCCCTGCAACATCTTGGAGGTTGCTGCTGCTGCTTAAATCTGTAAGCGAGGCTACAGAGACTTCTAGTTCAAAGAGGGCGAAGAAAAAGAACAGCTATGATGTTGGAGCACTTGTTCAGGCTGAGGTACAATTTTTTTTTTTTTTTTTTTACCCCTTTTCCCCTCAGATTTAGATCTTGCTGTTCTGATGAGGGAATCAACCTAATCAAGCTCCTCTTCGGCATGACTGCTTAAGATTTCACCCAGCTTGATCATTAGTGTTGACTTTGACATTGATCAATTAGCTTATCAATGTGCATCCTAGTGATTGCAAAACTATATCTAATTTGGGCTTCACTGAAACACACTCAATAATGGTTCTGAAGGAACCAGGAAAAGCTAGAATACATTTTGGAAACCGTTGAAGCTTTGATAAAGTTAATTGACAGCTTATTGGTACACTTCTTTCTTTTACATTTAAAGTTATTATTATTATTATTATTATTTTGCATATTTTCAGATTACTGAGATAAAGCCCCTCGAGATAAAGGTCAAATTTGGGTCTGGTTTGCACGGGAGGGTGCATATTACAGAGGTGAATGTTTTAATAATTTGTGTTTGATAAATTGTTTCAGACTGTTGGCCTTGCTTCTACTGTTCTACATTTAGATGGATTTCCCATCATTAATCACTTTAAACTTGTTCTGTTGTAGGCAAATGATGGTAATGGTGTTGAAGATCCCTTTAAGGGCTACAAAGTTGGACAAACTCTGACTGCAGCAATTGTTTCAAAGACAAACAAGTTTGAAAATAATCACAAAAGCTCTCAGTGGGAACTGTCCATCAAACCTTCATTGCTCGGGGGTAAGTATTATCTACGGTTAGGAATGACTTTTATCCAACCATATGAGTTGATCTGGGTTCCCTACTCACATGCATTTACTTTCATGTGTCAATTTATGTCCTTACAAAAAGGTTATTTCTGTTGTTTGGACCCATGACTTCTAGGTCAGTATGGAACAAACTTATCGTCTCATTGGGGCCACAATTTTGTGTCAAATAAATTTAAAACTAGATAGACAAGAAAATTTTCTATTATCTGTCTTGTAGCTCACTTGACGACTACGCAATTGTTTATCCAGCTTCAACAGAAAGTAGAGATAATCTTGCAACAGAAGGTTTTGATTTCTCAATTGGGCAACAAGTAACTGGCTTTGTCTATAAAGTGGATAAGGAATGGGTCTGGTTATCAATATCTCGACATGTGAAGGCTCAACTGTATCTTCTTGACAGTGCATGTGAACCTAGTGAACTTCAGAATTTTCATCAGCGATATGCTATAGGGAATAGAATATCCAGCTATGTTTTGAGTACTAATAAGGAGAAGCAACTTCTACGTTTGGTGTTGAATCCTCTTGGTCATCAAACTACTGATGTTGATAATACCAGCAGTGTTACAAATTTGAGATTGCACATTCATGAAGGTGATGTTTTGGGTGGCAGAGTTTCCAAAATTCTTCCAGGGGTTGGTGGGATGCTCATCCAATTAGATCCACACCTTTATGGAAAGGTTCACTTTACTGAGGTGACAGATTTATGGGATACCGATCCATTGTCTGGATTCTCAGAAGGGCAATTTGTCAAATGCAAAGTCCTAGAAATCAGCCATTCAGTCCAGGGCACTTTTCATGTTGACTTGTCATTGCGCTCTTTAACCAACGGTATGCTGTCTCAAAATTCTAATTTCGCCAGCAAAGGCAAACAGACAAGCAACGTGTAAGTATTTATTGATCGTGTGTATCTATTAATACAAATCAGATGATTGCCCTTTGTCAAGAGAGCTACAACATTGTTTTGCTAATAGTAAAAAAAAATTGTTGATCAATCAATGAGATAAAAAATTGTCTTTTTTTCTTTGTTTTAGTTTACAAGGTTATATATTTATTCTTTCCATCAACTGTTTGGTAGCTCTAGGCATTAGGGCCTCACTGATGTAGGAAATATGATGTGGGATGTAGAGTTATTGGAGATCATATGTATCTCTCATTTGGCTATCAGTCTCTTGCATATGCTTTTCCTTTTTTACTGGATATCAGATATTCTTCTAAAAGTAAATGTTCAATGATTCATAGGTATTCTCCAAAACGTTTAGAAAGCATTGAGGACATTCACCCTAATATGACTGTGCAGGTATCATTTTATATAATGTTCTCATAACTGTCTTTTCCCTAGTTTTAATGATTTTGCTATCTTCTATATGCTTCAATTTCATCCACAGAGAGCATCAACATAGTATTGCATCATATTTCTGATGAATACATATATACCAAGAACAAAAGAAGAAGAGAGATTCCTTTATTTCCTTTCACCACTGCACTTGTCCTCCGAAAGAATTTGGCAAATTTATTGGTTGATTTTTTCTTCCTACCCTTAAGTATTTTTTGAGCCTATATAACCTGCATTGGAACCAGTTTTTTGTAATTTAATTCATAAAGTATTAGGCAATAAAGAAACGTTAATGTAGAAATGGAGATTCTTGGATTTCTCACTGGTGCTGGAAGCATCTAGATTATGATTTGTAAATAAACTGGGAATGCGACAGCCAATGCATATGGATTGCACTTTGAAATTTTGGTCCCTCTACATGCAACAGGATCTTTTGTTTTTCACGATATATTCAGTCACCTCCCTACTTCTGTCCTTTGAAAATGTTGCATTTAAGTTTTCCGTTGATTTATGCTTAGTACCGACTTGCCGTATTTTTACTTTTTCTTGGGGTTAAATAGGGATATGTTAAGAATGTAACGCCAAAAGGATGCTTCATTATTCTCTCTCGGAAGTTTGACGCAAGGATCCTTCTCTCTAATCTGTCAGATGGCTACACAGAAAATCCTGAAAAAGAATTTCCTATTGGGAAACTTGTCATTGGCAAGTAAGTGTTAATCATATTTTTTCAGATATTATCTACTTACCATTTCTTTTATTTATTTAGTTAGTTTTATCAATTTGGCTATTTAGTTTGTTGAGAACATTTTTTATGCAGGGTGGTATCTGTGGAGCCTCTGTCTAAACGAGTTGAAGTCACACTTAAGACAGAGAGCAATGGCAGTGTCCGGAAAACAAGTGTTAATGATTTAAGTAGTCTCAAAGTTGGAGATATGGTTTCCGGTCGGATTAAGCGCATTGAGGCGTATGGTTTGTTTATCACAATTGATCAGACAAACTTGGTAAGTAAATATTTGCTTGCTTGGACTTGGACTTCAAAATGTTTGTGCTTACGAATTTCTCTATTAGTTGTTCAAATATACTTGTTTCTAATCTGACAATTTGTTTGGGCGCCTGTATTTGGGTCAGATTGAATTTATGAAGTCGTCGTTTTGTTGCTTAGGTTGGACTATGCCATGTGTCTGAGCTTTCTGATGATCACATTGACAATATTGAAACTAAATACAGAGCAGGGGAGAGAGTTAAAGCAAGAGTTTTAAAGGTAATTTAACATCTGAAGCTTTACAGTAGGAAAATCAAGGATTTGCTTTTTGTTATTTGTTTGATTTCAATTCTTCTATTTTCTCATATTGATAACATCTTTGATGTTGCATTAGGTGGATGAGGAACGATACAGAATTTCTCTTGGAATAAAAGATTCATACATGACAGACAATTATGAAACTCAACCTCTATCAAAGCAGGAATCCAAAGATCTGATCCATACAAAAGATGAAAAAGAGGGCACTCAGATGGATATGTTTTTAGATAACGATTCTCCTAGGATTCAATGTTTAGATGTTGAGTATGAAAATGCAGAGCTCCCTGTTCTTGCTGATATAGAAGCAAGGGCTTCCATTCTTCCCCTCGAAGTGCCTCTTGATGACATAGATGACTCAGCAATGGGCGACGTTAGTGAAAAAAAGGAGCATGCTGAGGAAGCAGGGATAACAGATGAAAAAAACAAGAGGCGGGGAAAGAAGAAAGCCAAAGAAGAGAGGTACTCTTTTTATTCTAATTCTTGATTATTGATCTGAGAAAATTGCTTGTAATTTATATTTTTTTCCAAATGAATTTTCAGAAATGGCTGGAAGCTTTTTGTATGTCTCTAAAATGGGATCTTTTCAGGATAATTATCTAAAAAATGTTTTCATAGCCTTTATGCCAAATAGGTTCCCTGCAATACTGTTTTCAGATTCAGCTTATCTTTTCATTTTAACGGCTTTTTGTTTGAGATTCAATTTATAACAACGAATTTCTATTCAGAGAGCGAGAAATTAGAGCTGCCGAAGAAAGACTGTTAGAGGAAAATGTCCCCAGAAGTGCTGATGAATTTGAGAAACTTCTTAGAAATTCCCCCAACAGCAGCTTTGTCTGGATTCAGTACATGGCATTTATGCTTTCTTTGGCTGATGTTGAGAGTGCTCGCTCAATTGCTGAAAGGTTTTTATTGTCTTATTGCTTTCTATCTCTTCCAGATAAACCGATAACATGCTTCATTTATCTTACTTAAAGTTCTCTATGTGTGAAAGATAATATAACACATGGAATCATGTCTTTTGGCACGAATGCACTTGCAAAGTGCATATTGGTTGTGAAAACTGTGAGATGTGTTATGTGGACTGCTCATATCTGTTTCAACATGAATAGATAATTAAAAATTTTTAGTTAGTATGATCTATTTTTCTTGGCAAAATTTTACGAACTAATAAGACATTTTCTTAACATATGAGGAATATATTGAGTAGTGAGAAGGGATGCGAAAGCTTGTTGTGGAACAGAAGAATGTAATGTATACCTTGCTGTTGGTGATCAGCTAATGCTTTAAAAGTAGCCCCTACAATCATGCGTCGACATTGTTTTTTTGTTTTCAGTTCACGTTTGTTGGATTTCATTTTTGCTTGACGCCATTTAAGATATAAACTATCTTGAAATTCTTTGCCCACTGGTCTCCTTATTATCACCTTTGATTATTATTTTTTTCCTACAGGGCTTTGCAGACGATAAATATCCGAGAAGAAGCTGAGAAATTGAATGTGTGGTTGGCTTATTTTAATTTGGAGAATGAATATGGTAGTCCTCCGGAGGTAAAGAACCATCTCTTGTAAGGATGTCATTCCAATTTCCAGTAGTCACCAACAATCATCAATTTTCCTCTGCAGGAAGCTGTTTCAAAATTATTTCTCAGAGCATTGCAGTCCTGTGATCCCAAAAAGGTGCATCTGGCACTATTGGGAATGTATGAAAGGACAGAACAACACAGGTTAGCTGAAGAACTTCTTAATAAAATGGTAAAGAAGTTCAAGCATTCCTGCAAGGTATACCTACACCTTCCATGTTGACTTGAAATTGGACTTATAAGTTCACGATGTCAAATTTCATAATTTTTTAAATTATAGGTTTGGTTGAGGCGGTTTCAGTGGATCTTAAAGCAAAATAAGGATGACGTACAATCAGTGGTAAAACGTGCAGTTCTGTGCCTTCCTCGTCATAAGCACATTAAGTTCCTCTCACAAGCAGCTATTCTCGAGTTCAAAGGTGGAGTTCCTGATAGAGGCCGGTCCATGTTTGAAGGAATGGTTCGCGAGTACCCCAAGAGAACGGATTTGTGGAGCATTTATCTTGATCAGGTAGTGTTGGGTTCATATTTTGAAATTTGAAATTTATGAATTTAAAACTCATTATTAAGGCAATGGTATGCTTGCACATCACGACTTAATTTTTACAACCTCTATGCCTCCAAAGGTCTTATTTTTTATACATAATATTGTGATTTCAAACCAAGCCTGTTTGTTGGTATTTCAAGTTTTTTGTGGTGAAGTTCTAGTAGCACTACTGCCCCAAAATTTGTTCAGAGATACATACAACTATCTGCTCTGTTCTATTAATTGCCTCACATTGTCTTACTGTGTATCGATCTAGCTTGTGGTTTATAATGGGCCTCCTCTCCTCTCCCTAGGTCCTTAGTCCTTTTATAGAAAGGTATATGGGTAGTTAATATGGTTTTAGAGTTGGTAAGCAAGACACTTGTTGGGCATTTGGATCGGGCCACCCGCAAGTGAGTGGGAATGTTGACGTTTATTAATTGTCCCACATCACTTGTGTATCGATCTAGCTTGTGGTTTATAACGGGCTCCTCCCTTCCCGTAAAAATGAGTGCCCATTTTGATTTCAAAATCATCATATTCCGAATAAAGCCCTGTTGTGTTCAGTTTAAACAATGTTTTTATTCATGTATTAAAAAGTTTTTATCTTAACAGGAGATTCGGCTTGGTGACGAGGATGTGATTCGAGCATTATTCGAGAGGGCAACAAGTTTAAGCCTTCCACCTAAAAAGATGAAGGTACACCTGATTAATATTTTGTTGATTTCCCTGTCTTTCTTCTATACGCTTTTACATTTTCTGTACGAGTATTTTACAAGATAAAATCATTTTGGTATTGCAGTTCTTATTTAAAAAGTATCTTGAGTATGAGAAGTCTGTCGGCGACCAAGCATGTATTGAGTATGTTAAGAAGAAGGCAATTCAATATGTCGAGAGTACTCTTTGATTAGTAGAGGAGAATAGAAGCCGCAGCTTGTTTTGAGAAAAGTTGGAGAACAGCCGCTCGAATTAATCATTGCATTTATGATGCAAGTTATGAGGTGTGAGGTTTGCGTTAATGATCCATCGCCTCGTAGTGCATTTAGGATGTTCTTTTCACCTCAGTATCAGCATTTTCCAGGGAGCTTGATGCTGATGAGGGAGAGTATACATTTTGGAAGGGTTCTACTTGTGCAATAACTTTTTCTCGTTCTACTTGTACAATAACTCTCTCTCTTTTCCTTTTCCTCTATCACTGTAATGCCTTTTTGTTTTAGTGACACTTGATTATTTGTTTCACTCCATGTTATTAAGTTGTATGATCATCACTTACTTTGTATTGCTTTATTTATTGTTGTTTGCTTTGCTATTTGTAGTCTCTCTTCTTATCTTCTTGCCCTTTGCATACATTGCCTCACTTCCGGTATACAACAGTTGTCAGCGCTTCTACAACATGACCATTATTTCCAAAATACAACTCTTATATGATGGGGAAAAAAAAATAAAAACACTTCAACCACCACAAAACCGGCAAGCTGCAGAGATGGCAGAACCAAACTCCATTCACAGAAAGTTGCTGGATTAACTAGCACGCTGTTTGGACTGGCCGGATAAAACAAACTAGAGGGTTTGTTTGGTTACAGTCTTTAAACAAATAAATTAGTTTATTTATAATTAAGAAAAGAGTTTGATATATTTAAATTTAAATTTCCAACTTATTTTTCAATTTAAAATTTGAACAGCCAAATATAATTTAGTTTTAATCCAAAAAAAAAAAAAAAATGGAGCTTATAACTGAAAAAAGCCCCAAGAAATTTCACTGTACATAGCATACTGGACGACTGCTAGCAATATAACAATTGAGTTACTGTAAAATAAAATATATATCAAACTGTCAATTGTGGTCGTCATTGAATTGCTGGTATGAATGGGTTCTAAGAAGCTCACAAGTAGGTGTTTGCAAAAGATTGACAATCATTTTGTAAATATTTTCTCCCAATAACAGTATCCTTTTTATAATCAAACTTCACAAAGAATTGCAATAAAAATACTAAATAAAGCAAGCCATGGAAATGTTTTTCAAAGCCAAGCATCATGCTCAAAAAACTGCACTTACGCATAGAGCTTAACCAAAACCAAAACCTGTCAAATATGCCCTCATAACCAACTCGTCGATCTTGTTAAAACATAACTTCGAGCTACAAATGATCTCACCTCACCAAGGTCAGGGATATTTTTAGTCAAATGCAACTACAAAACACTTCATTTTTTTGAAAATCATAAGCACATCTTTCACTAGCTAGCTAATGTCCATCTAATGTGCTGAGAGCCTCCTTGAGAAGCCTTTGGGCTTCTTCTCTCCTCCTGCAAGAGTACCGAAGCAACATCATCTTACGATGAACACTATTTTTAGGAGAAAGAACAAGAAAAAGAATAGTATCGTCATGAGATTTAACTTTAAGAACAAATTGCTTGTTTCTTTGCCTAAAAGTAGCATAGCCAATGATAAATCCTAACAATGTAATTTATAACTTTCTAAAACCTCGAGGACTTGTGAAATAATAAATTGAAGAAACAAAAAGCAATATGAGAAAAACAATATTATCATTCCACAGACAAGAAAATAACCACAGACAAGTAAATGAGCCCAGCAACCAAACAATGGAAAATGCGGCTTTAAACATAAACTCGTCTTAAATTCTAGCGTGTCATTTAAAGCTCAAAAATTGTTGTTTAGCAAGGCTACAAAAAAAGTATGCATCTCCTAGACCCGTTTAATAACGTTTTATCTGTTTGTGTTAACAAAATTTTAGAAACTTGGGGAAAAAAATGTTAAACTAAGCCTGTTTATGTTTTTTATTGAGAAAATTTTGAAAACTTAACACAAAAACATAAAATAGAAAAAGCTGTTTTTAACTTTGTTTTTTTCCCCCATGCCTCTCCCTCTGAAGCACAGATAAACCCAGTCTCCCTCTCTCTCTTCAACAACTATAATCATCAATTTTGTTCAAAATCTCAAATTTTGTCCCTTGATCCTCTAAAATTTCACCTTTCACAACCCTAATTTGAAATTCCCATTCTGGAATTTCATAATCATGACTGTTAACATGTCATGGATAAATGGGGCTATATTAATACCACAACTCCTCCACCGGAACTAGATGCCGTAACCACTCTTCCAATACGCCAATTAGAGCTCCAATAAGGCACCACCCAATAGATATTTCCAGCACCACCAGTAGAACTGGTTTTTGCCTTGTGCTACTTTTGGTTGATTAGATATTTCCAGCACAAGTTTATGTCTTTAGTTTGTCTAAAATAAACAAAAACAGAAAATATAAAAACTTAAAACTAAATAAAAACAACGTATATCCACCAATACCACAGCTCCACCTAGATGCCATAATCCCTCCTCCGATACGCTGATTAGAGCTCTGATAAGGCACCACCCAACAAATATTTCCAGTACCACCAGTAGTCCTGGTTTTTGCCTCGTGCTACTTTTGGTTGAATTAGGTATTTCCAGCACAAGTTTATGTCTTTAGTATGTCTAAATTAAACGAAAACAGAAAACATAAAAACTTAAACTAAACAAAAAAATCTAAACAGAAAAACCAAAACTTTGATAAACAGGGCAACATAATTCAAAGTATATAAAGCAAAATAGGTCACAAATAACAATAAAAAACATCAACTTAGACTGACAGAACTGTACCTCTTAATGTCCTCCACTGCTTGTTTACGCCGTTGTATTTGAAGTTCTAGTATGTGAATGAGGGTTGCTCTTGCCTGAATAAGATCAGAAGTGAAAAGGCAGGGAAAACGAACGCAGAATATGAAAGCAAAATCAGAAAAAGAATGACCAAAACATAGAAACGTAAAGTAGGAAAATTCTAGCTGATGGGAGTCTCTCCCAAAAGAAATAAACAAAAAAAAGAATAAAGATCTACCTGATGAGGGCGCAATGAATTGAGAAGATGATGCAAGTTTTTGAATATAAGTGATATCTCTTCAACCCTCCTAGCATATTGTGATGGCCGCTCCACCAGAACATCAGCAAGCTCCAAAATGTGCAGCTGTAGTTCCCTATTTAGAGCTTTTAATTCATGCTTGAAATCTGTTATACATAAGGCAGTTATACACTAATATACTACTATATGCTACCATTTCATATCACACAATACAAAGAAATATAACCCAATTATAAAGGATTGGCCACATATTCAATGTAAGCAAATACAAAGAAATATAACCCAATTATCACACAATACTAAATTTGAAGTGTAAATCGATGACATAATTCAACATATTCTATTTATCACGAACTTGGGAAACTTGTCAGAAAGAAAAGATGAATAACCATAGCAACAAAATGTCTAAACTATACTATCATCACAGAATTTAAGGGAAAAAAACAACTTAGTATCACTTCAACTGTAGATCAAAAAAAACAATGACAGCTCAAATAAGACACCGACAATAACAATTCTAGCTGAATAAGATAGATACCATCCCATTTCATAACATAGTATTTTTCAGATAGAGTGCAAGCTCGTCACACACCAATATTAGGTCCTTTAGGATACAACTGACGTACTCCTTGTTCCTCCAAGCTTGGTAAGACATCATCTGTCTGCACCAAAATAACGAATATGAATTTGTCAAGACGAAGCATATTTTAGAATACAAGACACTTTATCCAGTTTCCAAATAGTTCAGTTCACCACTATATTTTGGAAGTAATTAATAAACTGTTAACTTACATTGTAAGCCACTAGAAACCATAAATTCTAGTTTTGGGTCAACATTTCCAATATTTCCTCTTTTACTTGTCATTCGTTAAGTCATGGTCCATACAATGATACTCAATTCCTCATACGACTAATAATAGCAGAAAGAATCAAAGTAATATATTGATAAAAGTATGTTTTTCATAAAGGGAGTATTAAAAACGCCGAGTTGAGAAAAAGATAAATAGAAGAGGAAACAATCCCCACCCACAAAAATATTCAAGTTACTGAACAATTTGTGGCCATAACTTCTAACTTTAGTTTACACCAACATCCACATTCCTAACCAAACACGGACGATTCCCTACACTAAATTTATCCTAAAAAATAATAGAAACATATTCCATGATTTAGAAACCACCAAAGAGTATTTAATATCTTAGGGCATTACCACCGGAGATCCTAAATGGATCCCTTCCCTACGTTTAGGGATCAAACTAAGGAAAATCCTCCCTCTAGGTGTCAAAACAATGTTCAATCTCTTAAAAGTTAGGATGATAGCTCCCCTTGAACCAAGAGAGCACTGCTTATTCCCAATTCTATTTTTAAGTTTAAGGTCCAGTGACACGGTGCACATTATCCATAGCCAGCATCTATTTTAAAATTTGAGGTATAGGGATCAAAATTTAGAGGTTGGAAATAGGGACTATAGTGCGAGTGCCCTTATGACAATTTTTCACACCGAAATATAAGGACAGAGAACGAATTAAACCCACAGAGACCCAATTTATCTCATGCTATACAACCAATGGCACATTCAAAGGGTTGATCCAAACCTTAATTGTAAGAATACTCCCACCCGTCATTCACATTTAATTTCTAAATCAGACTTTTCGGAAAACCATTTCTCATTCAGAAACCAATATTTATAAACTACACTCCAAATTCAATCTCAATAATTCTTACAACAATAAATAATCATTCATCATATAATAATAAAATGAGGACCCGGAGCCAATTAACCCCAAAGAAACCCAATTTAGCTCATATCATACGAAACCAATTACACATTCAAAAAGCCAAATCTTGAGCGTAATTTGCAAGCTTACTCACAGTGTAAGTTCCACCAAAGAGAAGGTAAGTGCCTTCAATAGGCTGAGGTGGCTCAGGGGCTGAGCTAGGGTTTTCAATGTAGTCTTTGTACAGCTTGTAAAACGGCGGTGGAGGTGGGTATGTAGCTGTTGACGCCATTAAAGCTTCAAAACCCTAATCTAAAAAAGAAAAAGTGAGTCGAATCGAAGAAAGAAGAGCACATACGAGTATATATATATATATATATATATATATGTATGTATGTATCAATAAGTGTAAAATAATTATTTTGGCTCAGTCACCTGAGCAGATTATAGTTTTTAGCTACGATTCACGGTTCGAAGAGAGAGGGGTATTGGTCACTACTAGCCGAGAAACACAGGCTTTTGGAGTTTATGTACAACCATATTTTTTATAATAATTTATATATTATAGAAAAACAAATTTTTTTTATTATAACTTTAAGAGATTTGTACATATTTTAATTATATTTTTCTTTTTACTATATTTTTGTTTGACAACAAATATATAATTAATTTATACTCTATATTATATAAATATTTTTTTCTTAGAAGTGAATGTGGATTGGAGTTTTAAGTCAACATAGATATTAATACGAGTTTTAATATCATATAAATAGTATGAATGATTATCTGGTGCAAGAAATTTTGGTATGTAAAGTAGGGGTGTTTATAGAACTGCCCAAATCAATCAAACCACCCGAATCAAATCAAACCGAAAGGAAACCGAACCAAACCGATAAGCTATGGTTTGGTTTGGTTTATAAAATTTCAAACCGAATATGAGTGGTTCGGTTTTTAATTTTGGGGGAAAACTGAACCGAACCGCCATATTAAAAAAAATTATATTTATATATATATATATATAACAAAATCCTAATTGAAATAATCCATTGTGTTGCGACAGAAATGTCAAGCATGAAGGTTATGGACAAGTTGTGAATATTGAAAAAGAATGCTCAATGTTGTTGTTTAGTGGAGATTTCTTACGGTTGGTATTAACACTATTTTTAATATTTAGTTATTTATCATGTAGTTTTGAATTTTAATTAGTTTGCACTTTGGTACTTGGATATTACTCGCACGTATCTTTGACTACATTAAACTTGCTTCAAACATTTTTTTTTGGATATAAATGTTACTAATTTATGTAGTGTCATTTTCAACATAGTTATTGTTGGCTATGTGATTTGTTCATCTTCAAACCAATCAAACCGCCCAAACCAAACCGATAAATTTGGTTTTGTTTTACCTTTTGATTTCATCCGAACCGAACCGAACCGCTCATTATTCATTGATTTGATTTCTATTTTTAGTACAAAATTGCTCAAACCAAACTGCAATCACCCCTAATGGAAATTAGTAGAGAAAATTATTTAACAAGAGAACTTGGTGCTTGAACTTTTTTGGCTTTTCTTAACTTGGTTTTAAATGGCTCACACATATTTATACTATTACACAATGGTAGATTTTTCTATTACATGGGTTAATAGGCATTTCTGCTCAACTTATTTATTACAAAGTCCAATATACAATATAAGGCCAAAAATACAATAACTCAAACAAATTTTAGCAAAAGACTAAACTATGGCCAATTGAAAAAAATATTGATATAATATATGTATTAATTGCAAAAAGAAAAGGCATCAATGCAAATTGCAAAAATGACTACTAAACATTGTGGCATACACAATGCATGTACGAAACATACTGTGACTTTATATGTTATGGTAATGATTATTGGACAAACAATCATTAATCGATAACAATACAATGAAAACATTTACATAATTTAGAGAATAGATTTTTATAACCATATAAATGCTTGAGGAAAGAGACAAAAAAGAAAATCTCCATAAACTGCATAAAATATGAAAAATAATAAATTCTCGGAATATATATACCGAGTTTATTAAAGATAATACATATGGAGAATAAATATGAAAAGTAGTAAATTCCCTGAATATTGTGTTCCAGTGAATTAAATGCATCTTAAAATATAATACCTAAGAAAGACAAATTAATTTAATTGGGTATATTAAATAAGAAATGTTTTTCAGCAAGCAGTAGGAAAAAACAATAAAATATTATTTTTATTCTTTTGGCATAAAATAGCAAAGGATGGTGCAACAAGATTGCAGTGAAATATTTCATAGTCACTATGGTAAGTAGTTGTGTAGTAAATTCAAACCCCAGTATATATATATATATATATATATATATATATATACGCATATTTACATACTCTTTTAAATGATTTTATTATTCTATATCATTTATTTGTTTTCAAATGTCAATTATTAAATTTTATTTCAAATTAATAAAACTCCTCTTTAGACTTTATAAAACTGTCTTCATAATTATATTCTCAAATTTCATTATGCATATCAGTTTCGATAATTTCTCCAATTTCAACCTTTCACGATCTCAAACAAAAAAATTAAGCGAAAACTACTATTTTTATACAATTCAAATCTAGAAGCGCATAGAAATAAAAATGAACTAATTCCAAAAATCTTAAATAAAATAAAAAGATATGCATGTATACAAATATCTACTAAAAACTGCAAAGACAGCGTAAAAAGATGTAGGGTAAATTACACTTTGCCCCCTCAAGGTTTCTGAAAATATCCAAAAGCCTCCTGAGGTTTCTAAAATGACATTTGACCCCTTAAGGTTTGATGGACATTACAGTTTACCCTCAATATTTCCGGGGGCAAAGTGAAAGTAAAATTATTTATAATAAATAACTCAAAAATTTACTAACATACCCCGTAAATAGTATCTTTTGTTTAATATTTTGCTAAAAAAATTATTATTTACAAATATAATATATTTTTATTAACGTGATGATATTTTATTTAATATTATCTAATAAAAAGTTCTAAATTAATAAAATTAGGAAATTAAGTGAGGGTAATATGGTCCTTATATTATAGCATTTGTATAACATCTTTCGAAAATAACATCTTTTGTATAATTTTTTGTTAAAAAAATTATTATTTATAAATATAATATATTTTTATCAAAGTGATGATATTTTATTTAATATCATCTAATATCATATTCTAAATTAATAAAATTAGGAAATTAAGTGAGGGTAATATGGTCATTTTACAATAAAATTTAACTTAGATTATAAGTGGAAGTAAAATATAATATCTGAAAAATATGGGGTTACTATGAAAATTTCAGAAACCTCATGGGGGCAAAGTGTATTTTTTACCCAAGGATGGAAAATAAAAAGAAATTATGAAATGTCAGCTATAAGAAATACCTTATTTGCCCTTGCCAGTTTATTTCAATGAATTATGAAAGTTGTAATTTTGTTAGTTGAAAAGGGTAAATAGGGTATGCCAAAAAGTGGACACAGCTTCATTGTATTAAAGGTACCGCCGCTTTATATAGAAAAGATTAGCTCATATTAAATGTGGTTAATTGAAATATCTTTTCCTATTCTATTCTTAAAAGTGAATTCATCTGCATTATTCCTCTGTTTTCGGTTACAATATTATCCTTACTTGAATGCTAAAATTATAATTATTCAAGGCTATATAAGAATATTCATCATGAGCAAAAAAATAATTAATTATAATTTAAATGAGGTGCCACATAAAAACCAACACCATCAAATTCTTATGAGTATCATGAGTAACGTAGTAACGCTTATAATTCTTGAAAATAAATATCGCTTTACCTTCTACTGCAAACAAAAGTAGGGCGAGCTACAAGTCTACCATCTTCGACTTGAGGGGCTACATTACATTTGCGTGATGGCAAAATCCGATATGCATAAATTTCATGTATGGGGTTGCATTAACGTAGCCCCTAATTTCATATTCCGTGTTCATTCATTTTCACTTAGAATATAATTTCTTTAAAAAAAAATGTTCACACAAAAAAATCATTTGAAAATTGTTGTGTTGACATTATATAGGTTAAACATCATGGGTGTAAGTTTAAAAATTATGTAAAGGAAAAAAAATTACAAATTTAACTGGAAGCTAAGAAAGTTAAAATCAAAGCGTAAAGTATTCACAATAGCCTTTCTATAAGCATTTTTCCTTTCTCAAGTAGAAACTTAGAAAGGAAAAGGACAAATTGAAGAGAAATTATGTAAATTCAGTCTTTTTATTTTCAGAAAATTTTCTACAAATGCAACAGTGACTTTCCCAAATGAGAATATTACTATTTATCTTTTGTATATTAAAAAATAAATTTTTTCGGCCAATAAATAAAACACACCAATATATTTGATAGTTTTAAAATTTTTAAAATTTATATATTATCAAATTAGTTGTATAGAAACTTAATATAAATATTGGACAAAATTGAATATTATCACATTATGCGCTTAATTGAACAAGAGTTTATTTAAATTTTACATAAGGGTTGTCATTATAAAAAAGGGGGGAGTTTGTTATCCTAAGGTTTTAAAATTAAATTAAAATATTTTTTGATGATTGCAAAAATTGTAAAAATTATACAATTCTTATTGAATATATACAGTATCTTAAAATAATTTTATCAAGTGTGAAATGGTTCAAAGGTTGGGCTTTCGAGACAAGCATCAAATTTAATTTCTAGTTTGAACACAATCAAGAATGGCAACTTGAGGCAACAAGTGGATAGATCTTCTGAACTGTCCGACGACCGTTCAACAACTTAAAGGCGTCGGACAAGCCGCTGGACAACCATGTCCAAAGTTACACTTCAGACTAAAAAAGTTGAAAAAATTCGAGGACATTTACCTTCTATTTGACAGGTGCCCGATGGGTCACCCGTCAATGGACAGATGTCGGACACCCTACTTAGGGTCGTCGGACAGGCTAGTAAATGCAGATTTTTAGCCTTCAATTCTTTATTCGACTTGTTGAGCAATTTGCATTATCTTTCAACTACTATGTCTGCTCCAACACTGTCATATATAACTCCATTATACATTTCAAGATAGGCAAGTGTGCAACAATTAATCAATCAAGTGAGATAATCTCTAAAAAGCCAAGTTTAAAAGCCAAAAAGTTTAAGCTCCCTTTCTAATTTTATTCCACTTTGTTACCATTTGTAAGGGTTGTTTTTAAGTGAAATCTTATACAAAATTGTATTGTAATATTAGGAAGTACGTTATCAACTTCTTAATTTTGTTTCTTGAGTAAGTTTTGGGTAATTTGAGAGTGATTGTGCTCGGATTGTGAGTGTAAGCTCGAATTAGGAATTCGGACAGCTCAAGGGCTAATGTAGCAAGTAGTATTCGTCAAACTACTTGGTTATTTAGAGTGTAAAAGATTACATTGCATTCTAAAGGGAACTCAAGGCGAACAACCTTGAAAAGTGGACGTTGGGGTCTACCAATTTATTGTCAGGAAATACCATTACCGAACCACTATAAATCGCGGTGTCGTATTTCCTTTCTCCTACTTTATTTTTAGTATATTTCATTTCCACTTTCACTTACTCATTTATCATACATTTTGCAACGCATCTTTAAAAAAGAGGTAAACAATTTTTAACTTGATAATTTTTATTAGAAAACTAATTCACTCCCTCTTGGTTTGCCTTTTTGGTTCAACAGTAGGTAAAAAAATAAATTGCAGTTTGAATTTTATGTTTGAATTCAGATATAACAACATATTTCAGTTTCAATTTCCACTTTTTTGTAAGTTCGAAATTTGCAGGTTCAAACACCATTTTTTGTTTGTTTTTCAAAAAGATTTACATTTTCAAACTGAGATTTTTAAATAACTTTAGCTTGGTAATTATTCTGAAAACAATCTTAATTTGTTAAATAGTTTTGCAAAATTGCTTTCTTAAAAATTTGATTATCGGGTTCTTAATCTTGTTTGTCTTTGATTCTTTCTGCCTTCATCTTATCTTCTCTATTTTAATTAATTATTTATTTTTTGTCAATTTTGTAATTACTTATTAATGAAATGTGAATTTAGTTTTCAAAGTAATGGAAAGTAGTTGTAGCCTTTTTCTCGTGGAATTCGAAAAGCCATTTTATCTCTGGTCATATAAAGGGATTTGTTCTCAATGCAAGAAATTTTTTCTTTGTAATATACCATAATTTTTTTGTATAGAATTACTGTATTTACTATAAATTGAGGATAATTTAGTATAATTAATTTTAATAAAAATTAAACTAAAAATATTTGTAATAAATTATTATTGAATTATAATAATTTATCCTCAAAATACAATAATTTTTGTAAATTACATAAGAAAGATTATTTGGTTTACTTGTTGATCCCCTTCTCCTCCTCAAAACTATTTTCTTTTATAAATAATTTATCTTAAAGTTTGCATGGTTAAACTTTTAAGTAAATAAGTTAATTTAACTATAATTAAAAAAAATTAAAATATATTCAGCTTAAAATTTTAAAAACTGAGTAACTAAATAATATCCAATTTTTAAGTAAAAAATTGATCAACTGGAACTAATAAAATGTAAACAAAGTCCTTATTAATAGCTACATTAAATGGCTTCAATAATATTAAATGAGTTCTAATTATTTATATTAGCCACCGTGACACACACAATGTATTTGCGAAATACATTGTGACTTTATGTTGTTTTTATAACGATTGTAGAACAAACAATCATTAATCGATAGCAATACAATGAAAATATTTACATAATTTAGAAACTATATTTTTATAACCATATAAATGCTTGCGGTAAGAGACAAAAAAAAAATGTCCACAAACTGCCTAAAATATGAAAAATAATATATTCTCGGAATATATATACCGAGTTTATTAAAGATAATACATATGGAGAATAAATATGAAAAATAGTAATTCCCTGAATATTATGTCCCAGTGAATTAAATGCATCTTAACATACAATACTTAAGAAAGACAAAATTATTAATTGGGTATATAAAATAAGAAATATTTTTCAGCAAGCAATAGAAAAAAATAATAAAATGCTATTTTTATTCTTTTGGCATAAACAAATTCACATACAAAAAGATGGTGCAACAAGATTGGGGAGAAATATTTCATAGTCACTATGGTAAGTAGTTGTACAGTAAATTCAAGCCCCAGTGAGAGATTGATATATAGATTCATAGATATGCATATCTACATACTCTTTTAAATGATTTTATTATTCTATATCATTTATTTGTTTTCAAATGTCAATTAATAAATTTTATTTAAAATTAATGCAACTCCTGTATGGACTTTATAAAACTATCTTTATAATTATATTCTCAAATTTCATTATGCATATCAGTTTCGATAATTTATCTATTTATCAACCCTTGCACGATCTAAAAAAAAAAAAATAGTCGAAAACTACTATTTTTATACAATTCAAATCTGGAAGCGCATAGAAATTAAAATAAACTAATTCCAAAAATCTTAAATAAAATATAAAGATATGCATGTATACAAAGATAAAGGGTAAATTACACTTTGCACCCACAGGTTTCTGACAATTTTAGAAACCCTGCTGAGGTTTCTAAAATTACACTAAGCCTCCTGCCATTTGGTGGTTATTACAGTGTACCCCCAATATTTCTGGGGGCAAAATGAAAATAAAATTATTTATGATAAATAACTAAAAAATTACTAACATACCCCTCAAATAGTATCTTTTGTATGATTTTTTGTTAAAAAAAATATTGTTTACTAATATAATATATTTTTATTAAAGTGACGATATTTTATTTAATAATATATAATATCAAGTTCTAAATTAATAAAATTAGGAAATTAACTGAGGGTAATATGCTTCTTATACAATAAAATCTAACTTAGATTATAAGTGGGGAAAAATGTAATTTCCGAAACTTTAGGAGATAATATGAAATTTTCAGAAACCTCATGGGGCAAAATGTAATTTACCCAAGGATGTAAAATAAAAATAAATTATGAAATGTCAGCTATAAGAAATACCTTATTTGCACTTGTGAGTTTATTTCAATGAATTATGAAAGTTGTGATTTTGTTAGTCGAAAAGGGCAAATATGGTATGCACAAAAGTGGACACAGCTTCTCTATATTAAAGGTACAACCATTTTATATATAAAAGATTAGCTCATATTAAATGTAGTTAATGGAATGATCTTTTCCTCTAAAAAAGGGAATTCATCTGCTTTATTCCTCTGTTTTCGGTTACAATATTATCCTTACTTGAATGCTAAAATAATAATCATTCAAGGCTATATAAGAATATTCATCACGAGCAAAAAAACAATTAATTATAATTTAAATGAAGTGCCACATAAAAACCAACACCATCAAATTCTCATGAGTATCATGAGTAACGTAGTAACGCTTATAATTCTTGAAAATAAATCTCTTTACCTTCTACTGCAAACAAAAGTAGGGCGAGCTACAAGTCTACCATCTTCGACTTGAGGGGCTACATTACATTTGCGTGACGGCAAAATCCGATGTGCATAAATTTCATGTATGGGGTTGCATTAACGTAGCCCATAATTTCATATTCTGTGTTCATTCATTTTCACCTAGAATATAATTTCTTAAAAAAAAAAAAGTTCACACAAAAAAATCATATGAAAATTGTTGTGTTGACATTATATAGGTTAAACATCATGGGTGTAAGTTTAAAAATTATGTAAAGGAAAAAAAATTACAAATTCAACAGGAAATCAAGAAAGTTCAAATCAAAATGTAAGAGTATTCACAACAGCATTTCTATATGCATTTTTTCTTTCTCAAATAGAAACTTAGAAAGGAAAAGGAGAAAATGGAGAGAAATTATGTAAATTTAGTACTTTTATTTTTAATTTTTTTTTTACAAATGCAATAATAACTTTTCCAAATGAGAATATTACTATTTATCTTTTCTATGTTAAAAAAATAAATTTTTTCCTCCAATAAATAAAACACACACCAACATATTCAATTTTTAAAATTTTTTTAAATTTATATATTATCAAATTAATTGTGTAGAAACTTAATTTTAGAAAGACTGAAAATGATACATTTTTATTTTGTAAGATAAATGAATTTTTAAAAAGTAAGATTTATAAATTTAATAAGAAAAACTGGTGTGAATGCTCTAATAACTAGCTAAGTAAGGAGCCATATCGCATCTAGTCTTAGTTCTAAGAAAAAAAAAATTCTTTAAAAATTTAAAAGGCTAGCTACGATGGAAAAAGAATGTTCAAAATTAATTACTTGTTTTTGTGATTTGGACTTGCTTTTGCTAATAAAAGACCTTTGATAGTACTTGTCCTTTTACTTTATGACCTTTTTCTTTATACAGAAACAAATACTTTACTATAATTTGAGAATAGTATAGCTTCTATTATAATGCCACGGAAAATGATTCACATACATATAATAATGTATTAAAATATAAAATTAATAGTTGTTATCCAAAACATTGATCCTAGGGTTATCAAAACTGTACCGAAGAATGAATCGGTCAATGAATTGTTTCACCGGTTCAACGTTTGAACCGTGGTTCATTAAATTTTTTGGTAAATAATATCAAAACATATCATATCATTTTTAATTAAACAAATAAACATTCTTCAAATAAAATTAGAAGTAGGAAATTGAAATTTCTTCCATTATTAATTAAATCACATGTCCGATTAGAAAAGTAAAAGCAACAGATTAACCAATGAATATTTAGAAAACAAAAGACTCTAGAGAAGCCAATCTAGAGTTGAGAATATTATTACTAATGTAATTAAAAAATAATTTATAAATATATTTATAATAATAATGAATTGGAAATAACAAAAAATTTATTTCATTAACATAAATTCAAATTACAAATAACTATAATAAAAAAGAAAAACAATTACAACCTTTCAAACTAATTTAGCAAAGTATTTCAGATGAGATGACGAAAATCCATGTCCCCTTAAACTCAATTTGTTCGCCATTGATTTGCTTATGACCTGTACCGGTAATGAGTTCCCAAGGTATAACGTCCGTACTACGCCCTGATGGAATCTGCAATTTGAGCGCTTGGTCGAGCCTTTTATGGTGCGGTATCCTTTCCGACTCTCTATATGACCATGATTGTATGCGCAAAAAGTGCAAGTGTTGTACCTCAAGTAGTGGGGAAGTTACAAAATT
>MKEJ01098692.1:0-10164 GCA_001753735.1 Embelia ribes | reverse complement strand
AGGGACTGAAATGACGAGATCTCTGTCATTTTGCCATTCACCAGAACAACTTTTGGTTTATCGTTCAGCACTTTGCCCAATATTTCAAATGTCTTTTCGTCACTTATGATCCATTTTTGGCAATTCGCTTCGGATTTCAGCTTGAGAACTGATTCTCTACTGAAGCTGAATATTCTCTCCTTCAACGGAGCATTGATGGGGAATGTGACCTTGGGGCCACCGGCTGGGACCTGGAGGACTGCTGCTGATATTAGGATGGAGTCACGGTTGAAGTCTGGCGGGTTTGGAATCTGCTTGGCGCCACGGCAATTGGCGGCAAAGGTGTTGAAGAAGTTCCAGAAGGAGGTGCCGTCGGTCACAGCGTGATTAGCGGCACACCCGATAAAGATGCCGTCAGCAAGCTCCGTCACCTGCTTTGGATGAAAGCCATGATTAGTCTTTTAGGAACAAAAAACAAAAAAAACAAATCTCAGTTATTTTGCATGTGTGAATTGTAAAGCGCATATATTTTTAATAGTTTATGTATCTTCTATTATAGAAAGTTTCAAAACTAGATTGTTTTTTATTTTATTGTTAAATCTTATTTTTTATATAAAATTAAAATTAGTCACACTATACTTTCTAAAAAATTATTTCTATACATAAAAAATATTAATATATAAAAATAATAAATTCTGAAAATATATATTTTTTCAATATATTGGTATATCTGTTTTATTTTAGTGCTAAAAAATTTATATTTTTAATAGAGAAATTGTGAATAATAATTTTCTGAATTGAGAAATTTACTACTCCTATAACATTTCTTGAAAACTTTTTAGAAACAGAAACACGGGTGTGGAATATTTTTTCCCTTAATTTTTCATTTAAAAAAATTAAAAAATGGAGAAAATCCCCTTTAAAAATACTGTTGTGACTACTGTAACACAATTTAGTTCATACAATTCAAAAATTGCAGAGTAAAACTTTGGACCGTCACCGTTATCTATTATCATTGACATGAAAATTTAGTCCATTGAACAATATGGCGATTAAGTGCAAAGCGATAGCTCGACAGTCGCGCATACATTTTGTTTTGTCAATTATACAGTTGCTTTCCAATTCCTTAACTTTTTCACAGCAATTGCAATTAATGTGCCAATCTGAGGTATGGGGAATAATATAGGGACTATTAGTGTAACAATAAATTTAAGGTGAAAAGCTGCAGTTCCAACTGCTGGTAAAACTAATCAAATGTTAATAAATTGAATAATAATAATAATAATGGGTAATAGTGATGGAGCAATTATATGAACTGGGCCATGTTCTCCTAGATTAGGGACATAGCCAGATAAGATTTAGACAAGCATCAAATCATAGGTGTGGGATGGCTATGATTACAACTTTATATATACATACATATACGTACATCCATCAACCATCACGCTTGGGTCCAACAATGTTCCCGATACAACCCCATCCCACCCATTTATCATCATGCTTAAAATATCTTTTCCGTCCAAAAAAAATAAATTTATTTGATTTTTCATAAAATTTAAAAATTGTTTTGATAAATACAATCATAATATTAAATATATATATATTTTTAATAACATGCTATTGTTGGAAATATGAAAAATGATCATTGTTAATAAAAAAATGTATTAAAAAAATATATTTTAGTAAAATACTTATTTGTAGAAATTTTAAAAATGAAAAAGACCTATAGTTTGGAACGAACGAAAAAAAAAAAATAAGCCTATATTTTTTGAACGGAGCGAGTAATAGTATTTGCAATTTAAGCATGATGATAAATTATTATTATTATTAAATAAACATATGTAAAACANNTTGAACAATTGGATCAAAAACTAAAATAAATTGAATTCTCATTTCTGTTTTAGCAATATTAGATAAAATACTTTTTGGGCAAAGCAATCCCTTTCTCTAACTTTAGCATAGACAGCCTTTGCTATTTAACCACCAGCCCTCTTTTTCTTTTTGCTTTTTATATACGCAATTGTCCACTATATACTTTTCAACTTTGCACATTCATTTGTTCTTTCTTTTTTGTTTTTCTTCTTTTTAGGACTAATCTTACACGCACCACGTTTATTTTTTGGATTTTATTTTTTCATGGAAATTATCATATGAAGTAGTCAAACATGAAAAGCACATGTAGTTCTATTATTATTATTATTATTATTAAGTGTAGTTTGGTGCGTAAACTATTGGAAGTTTTCCCAAGTGTAGTGTTGGGATGATACAGATTTTCAACAATGAAAAATGTGTTTTTCTAAAAAGCAAATTAGCACTCAAATCGAACTCTCTGAGCGAAGATTGACTTGAAAGCTTCAACACTCCGTAATTATAAAAAGCCCACCCGTGCCCATAATTTTTAGCCCCCTAAATAAGAAAACATTATAATACATACAACTGTGTAAATTTTATACCAGCACTTTGGATAAAAGTGTTTTTTGTATACATTATAAATATATACAACTGTGTAAATTTCGTTTCTTTATATTAACTAATAAGTTATACACTAGACCCCACTATAATGACCGGTCAATTCCAGATCATTGTCCTATTTTAAATTTTACTTGAATAAATTGACAAATCATATATACAGAGAGAATTTATTGCATTACATGTTGACAAGCTCTAGTGGATTTATTGTAAAATACAATAGAGGATAAAATACTTAGAACAATATAATACTATTATTTTTAATTTATTTTTAGTTAAAATTAATTGTAATAAATTATTTTCACTTTGTTATAATTTTATCTTTAAAATATAGTAATTGTATAGGAAAAAAATTCCTGTATGGAGAGCAAATCCGTGTGATCTGCGGGTCTATACTATGTAGGGGTTGACTATATATTCTTTTGTTAACTTTTTTTTATTCGCAAAAGATAATCAGGATATCCTTTAATTAATGGCCATTTAGGTAGGGCTAATTTTTGCTTATAAAAAAAAGGAAATGCTAATTTTGACCATTCTGGGGTTAATTATCTAGGGTCAGTAGGGCAGGTAATTGGTCTTGGAAACTCCAGACAACCATGTAGCTATGCGTAAACCCAGCATGGTGCAATACAGGCGTTTTAGTTGCAAATCAATACATAGGACTTGTTTGATTGCAACCAAAATAGGACGAATTATTTGATTGCAACTATCGAAGAATATAAGAACTGTAAAAGGTATGAGAAATCGTATGAAAGCTTGAAGCTGTAATGATTGAAAATGGTCTCTCTTTCTTCGCTGACTATGGCCGCCCACACCTTTTCCTTTTATATTGTTACAAGAATTTTTTGTTATAATTACATAATAAGTCAATAACGGTTGTATCTCCAAAATAAGGAAAAAGAAATAATACAAATATATGCAATAAGTTCACAAAAGATGCTTCCATATCTTCAAGATTGAGTTGATGATTGGTGTGCCAACTCATCAAGTACCACATCATGCGATGGTGATAATTGTACGCTAACATGCCCCCTGCAAACGCAACGGTAAGGGACGCACATCGAAATTGAAGACCATTGTTGAGAACTGCGGGGCGACAATCGGTTTTGTGGAACTGTCAACTAGTTGGTCCTTGCTAGAGAGAAATCGTACCTCGAGCATTTTATTACTAACCCCATCCCGAACAAAATGGTAATCGATTTCAATATGTATTGGTGCATTCATGAAATGTCGGATTGAACATTAAATAAGTTGCCCTTATATTATCGCAATGTATGACTGGGACAGAAGATATTCGAACCCCAAGCTCGGAGAGTAATGATCGAAGCCACAATAACTCGGCTGCAGTGTTTGCCACAGCCTTGTACTCAGCCTCGGTACTGGAACCCGAGACTGTAGGTTGCTTTTTGGAGGACCACGAGATAAGGTTGGCACTGAAAAACACACAATAGTCAGTCGTAGATTGATGATCATCGGGACACTCTGCCCAATCAACATCATAATATGCAAAGAGGCAAGTCGAAGAGCTCTTACATAGAAGAAAACCGCATTGGATAGTATGCTTAAGATAACGGAGTATACGCTTAATTGTTGCCCAATGTGTTGTGCATGGTTGATGTAGAAACTGACATACCCGATTGATGGCAAAAGAAATGTCAGGCCTCATAAGGGATAAATATTGAATGGAACCAACCATGCTACGGAAAAGAGTGGGGTCCTCAAAAGTATCACCATCATAGATGCTTAGTTTGGCTGAAGCAGACATAGTTGAGGTAACAGGTTTTGCAACGAGCATGTTAGTACGCTTCAAAATGGTATGTATATAGTGTTATTGAGTAGGGAATAATCTATTTGGAATCGTCATAATTGTAATGCTAATGAATAAGTGAAGAGGACCAAGGTCTCAGACAGCAAAAATACCCTATAATTGATGAATAAGACTAGACATAACAACAGAGGATAAGCTAGTCACAATGATATCATCAACATATATAAGAACATACAGTCGATAATGAGTAGTACATGAAATAAATAAGGAATGGTCAGATTTACTCCCATGAAAACCAATGAAATGAAAATGTTGACCAAGCCGTGGGTACCATGCCCAAGGTGCCTGTTTTAGCCCATAAAGTGACTTTCGAAGACGACACAAGTGATGGGAAAGTATTAGATGCATGAAACCTGGGGGTTGTTGCATGTAAACTGCCTTAACAAGATTCCCATGTAAAAAGGTATTACTTACATCAAGTTGCAAGATATGCCATCCTGACGAAACAACTAAGGAAATAACGAAATGTATGGTAATGACTACCGGTGTGTAAATGTCAACATAATCTATACCCTCTCATTTGTGAAAACCTTTTGCGACTAGGCGTACTTTGTGGCGTTCGATAGATCCATCGGCCCGACGTTTAATCTTAAAAACCCATTTGCACCCGACGACATTTTGACGTGGAGGTGATGGTACTAAAATCCAAGTGCTATTTTATAGTAAGTTAGTAAATTCATCATTCATAGCCTTGTGCCATTATGGGAGCTTGACAGCCTCCGTGAAGCACATTGGTTCAACCTCATTTTGTGTGAATTGAACGATGAAGGCTTGGGACAATGGCCACCGAATTGTGCCATCACAAAATTCCTTGGCTTAGAGATGTTGTTGCGAGCCCGAATTTGCATAGAATGAGTGCGATTCGTGGAGACAATAGAAGGGATACTACTGGTAATAGTCCAATTTGGAGTTGTGGTGGGCTGGTTATAGTCCACGGGCTGGTTGGAGGTATGTGAGTGGGTTTGAGGTGCTGGCGGATCCACAGACTGGGGCTGGCTATTGGGCTGGAAGGCTGGTGTTGGTGATTGGAAGGGCAGTTGTGGGCTTGACGATGAGGACCCAGAGGGTGGTGATGGATATGAGTGTATGACGGACCCAGGGGGGATGGTAGGGCAATTGGTATAGGAATTATTGGGTTAGTATTGGTGGACTTGTGGATCAGTCTGTGGACTGGTGAATGGGTAGCATATGGGTTGAAAAATTAAAGTTGCGAGGGAGGTTTATATTGGGTTAGACTAGTACAGAGGTTGACGTCGGGGTAGGGTGTTGAAAAGGAAATGAGTTCTCGTCAAACACAACGTGGCGGTCTAAATAGATGTGATCGGACTTGGGATCTAAACACCGATAGCCATAGTGCAAGAGACCATAACCTATTAGGACACACATTACGGATCTTTGTTATAACTTATTTTTATTATAGGGCCTAAAAAGAGGCTAACATGCACAACGAAGTACACGAAATAAGTAGAATTTTTTTTTTTTTTTTTGAAAAAGTTGTTCAAAAGGTGATTTTGATTTTAAAAGTGGTGTAGGCATTTGGTTTATTAGATAACATACGGTAAGAAAGACATCATCCCAATAGCGTGTTGGAACAAAACTACTGACAAGCAACGCGAGCCTTGTTTCAACAATATGTCGTTGTTTTCGTTCCACTACTCCAATTTGATTATATGTATGCGGAGAAGTAACCCGGTTATTAATGCCTTGTTTTTGTAAAACTCGATGAAGTGATCTATATTCGCCCCCTCCCCCCCCAATCACTTTGTACTAAAATGATTTTACGATTTAAAAATCGTTAAATTAATTTTGGAAATTATTCAAACACACTAGTAACATCGGGTTTATGTTTAACATTATAAGGCCAAGTACAATGACTAAATGCAACAACAAAAGAAATATAATAAGCATTGCCCACACTAGAATGACATGGAATATAAATTAACTCTAAAGGAAAAAATGCTTGAAATTCCGTAGTAGGAAAATGAAGGCGATAACTTTTAGTTATTTGATATGAATGACAAATCAAGTAATTTTTTTTGTCTAAAGTAGGTAAAGAAAATTGAGAAATTATTTTCTTAATAGCCTGAAGAGCCGGATATCCTAATTGGTCATGCCACATATTAATAGTGGCAGAAGAATTAAGTTGCACGATATAGGTTTCCTTTGGTGTTGGCCAGGCACAAAGTCCGTATTTGGTGCGGTCGTGAAGTAAGGTAGTTCCCGTTGCTAGATCCTTGAAAAGAAAATAAGAAGGTAAGAATTCAATTGAAATGTGATTATCTTAGGTAAACTGACTGACATAAATTAAGTTTTTGCGTATTTCTGGGACATGTAATAAGTTACGTAATGTAAAGGAAGCATAAGAGGTGTTAAGGACGGTTTTACTAGTGTGTTGGATTGGGAGACCATTATCATTATCCACTCAGATTGTATTCGGGCCAGAGTACTCATTTTCTTGTAGACTTAAGTTGGCAAGATCGTGAGTGAGATGATGTTGAACCCGTGTCGGGGTACCATGTCGGATCAGAAGGCGAAGAGCTTACTACATGTGCATTAAAATTTGAAGAGGTAAAGCCCGGGGTCTTAAAGTTGTCCAGTTGGTAGCATTATTTGGTGGAGTGGCCTGGTTTGTCACATATTTGGCAAATAAGATGCGGTCCAGACCAGTTACAACCTCGACCACTACCACGCCGCCCCCACGACCAGAGAAGCCAATATAGCCTCCGCCGCGTGGTTGATATGAACCACAGGTAGGGTTAGGGTTAGTCCCCTGGTTGCCTCGGTTGGTAGTTTCTCATGCAGATTGGCGACGATTGTCCCTGGCTCCGTGAACAGCTAAGTTGGTACTTGGATTGCTCAATTCGGGGGTAATACTTCGACGATCCATCTGCGTTTCAAAATCATATAAGTGAGTAACAACCGCATCCCACGACATTTGAGGAGAATAGGTGGTGATGCTAACAACCGAGCTATCGTACTTGATTCCAAGACTGGCGAGAAGATAAGTAATGAGGTCAGATTCGGTTATGGGCTATCCTGCTTTTGCAAGTCGGCACGTAGCATTTCAACCTTAGTCACATACTTGTTAATGGGTTGATCATCCTTATGAAGAGTTGCAAGTTCAAGTCTTGTATTAAGGAAACAAGCTTGACTTTGAGATGTATATAACATTTCTAAGCTGAGCTAAAGGGCGTGGGATCGAGTTTCATTAACCACATGAGAGAGAATAGTTTCCGTAAGATAGGAGATGAGAGCGGATAGGATGATTTAGTATTGGCGAACCTAATTTTCCACTGGGAAATCAGGGAGTCCAAGAGGTTAAGTGTGACGTAGGCATGGAGTGGTACCGTCGATGTACCAGAAAAGTTGTTGTCCTCGGAAATAAGGGACGAGTTGTGCTCGCCAAAGAAGATAGTTGTCCTTATTGAGTTTGATGGTTAATAAATGTTGGAAGTTGGTAAGATTAGAAGTAGTATTCATAGTGAATGGATCGGGGGCTATGTCTGAGTGTAGTTGTTGGTAATAGGATGTGGGAATAAGGATGGAAGGCGGGGAGGGGGGTAAGGTGAAAGAGGAAGAGCCATTTTGAGTGGTACCGGTAAGAAACCCGATGCCGGTTTGAGTGAATAAACAGGTGATAGAAAAGATAAGACCTATCATGGTAGAGGTTAGGCTGACCAAGATTGTTGACATTGTCGGCGTTGTGGTCGAGGACATGATAATGACATTGGTCGATGGTTTTGATACCATATCGAATAATATAAGAACTGTAAAAGGTATAAGAAATAACATGAAAGCTTGAAGTTGTAATGGTTGAAAATGGTGGCTCTTTCTTCATTGGCTATGGCTGGGCACACTTTTTCCTTTTATACTGTTACAAGATCGTTTTGTTATAATTACATAATAAGTCAATAACTATTGGATCTCCAAAATAAGGAAAAAGAAATAATACAAATATATGCAACGAGTTCACAAGAGATGCTGCCATATCCTCAAGATTGAGTTGATGATTGGTGTGCCAACTCATCGAGTACCACGTCATTCGATGGTGATAATTGCGTGCTAATAGCGACCATGAATAGGTCGTGGCTATATTATTTGTTCTCTAAAGGAGTTGTGAACGAATGGGATGTGCACCACCATGGGATCAACGGCTTCACAATATTTATTGGTTGTCTAATAAAAATTTAATATGTAAAATTAGAAGATTTACACGATGGTAAACATTAATTTTCGATTCAATGATTGAAAAATATTGCGCATTTGTGTAAACCCTGCATGGTGCAATGCAGTGGTTCTAGTTTTGTTGCAAACCAATACATAAGGCTTGTTTGATTGCAACTTATAAAATACAATTTTTCATTTTTTCCCCTTAAAAGCTATAAAGTATTTGATTGCGCGACTTTTAAGCTGAGTTTATTTGTTATTTTAACCTAAATAAATTAAAAATTTTAAGCTGAATACATTTTTTTTATATACAAAAATAAATTAACTTATTTGATTAAAGTTGCATTGAAACAACCCATAAATAGATTCTTAGCAAAATAAAGTGGAGTACAATTGAGTTGTTAATGGATACCTCGCGATTTGTTGCAATATTAATAACCAACCTAGGTTTTTAAGGTCCACTCTATAAATAGCCTTCGAAATCCAATATCATTTTTCTTTCAATAATAAATGAAAAGAATTAGAATTTGACTTTTGCTTATAGTTTACTTTTAACTTATGCATTTCCAGCAATATCTCTAAATTTGGGTCCCTATATTTTCGGTATTAAGGTATAGATACCCAATAACAAATTAAAACTCACATCAAAGTACTTATTTTTCAGTAGCTAAATAATAGAATACTTAAATTTATTTAAAATTCTATTTAAGCAATTTTCTGGTATAGATACAAGACATACATACATATAACATACATATATGTGTGTATATAAGCAAGATGATTTTCCGGTAAATCTACAGGGAGTAGACAAATCATGCTCAATGAATAAAATCTAATTATTAGTATCATGTTTGTATAACTTTGAAAGAAATCTAACTTTGATTCTAAACCCTAGAAATCGGGGGTTTTCAATTACTTTACGTCTATGTAATTAAATCGTCAAATCTTATTGAAATAACATATATATTTATACGAAGGATTGTCAATCATCGGGCCAAATTATTATTGCCAGAGCAGCAACTAGAGATGGTGGGGCTTGGAGCAACGATAAGAAGTTCACTTCAAGAGAGAGAATAGAAGGAAATGAAAGGGAAAGTGAATAATGGCGATGGTATTGCCTTGTTCCGTACAGAAAATATTATAAATTAATTTGGCTACCAGCTACATTGTTAGCTTTGAGTAGATGAATATATAGACCCATCTCCCTATATTAAGCTATTATACTTTAGTTATAGTAACATTGTGCGATTTGAACATGGTAGCCAAATGAGTAGTTAAATGTGTATAATATCATATTTAGCTCTATTACCTATTATTATTGTTGCAATAGTTTGAATGGATTCAATTTATAAATGCCACTTTTATTATGTTCTCAAGTTATTTTAATTGACTTTCAAAAAAAAGTTATTTTAATTGGTTAAAAATCTTATAAATTGACAAATATTGGATTCATTCAGGAGTAAGCCCAACTTTTAGCGATAATTTTTATTGGTATTTTCTCCTAATTCGAGCAGTTTAAGATTTATAATACTACGAGAAACAACTACAGAAGAAAAAAATATGTGATAGTATTTCTTAATTTTGAAGACCTAATCTATCAAATTTGCAAAACTTTAGGCTATTAAGTTACAATTATAATTACGGGGACCAAATAAATATTTTGGTAGAGACGAAAATGTATTTTAGTTGGACACCTGGTCGTCCATCGGGGGGGGGGGGGG
>MKEJ01098684.1:0-12616 GCA_001753735.1 Embelia ribes | reverse complement strand
ATATCTTTACTTTTCAGCTAACATTTGAAAAACTAAAAAAATTAAAAAAATGAGTTTTCAGTATTGCTTTTTCTGAGAAAACTCAGTTTTTGAAAGTTTAATTTTAAAAGCCGACAACTAAACAAGTTTTAAGCTTTTGAAAACAAAAAGTTGAAAACCATATGGCAACCAAGTGGATGCTTTCGAATTATGGGGTTGAACCTCCATAGCAAATATTTGAATCCGTCTTTGTGTGCAAGTACTTGGATATTGCTTATTCGGGTTTTTTTCGTCTTGGGTGTCCATTCCAGCCTTTACTCTGAAGTAAAAGAACATTTTTTCAATACAGATGGATTTATAACGGACTTTATTTAAAAGCAAGCTCCAAAAATTCAGGCATACCATATGATTTATATTATAAGTTTCCTGAAAATGAATTATTTTCTTATTCAAAAATAACTTTTCGGGAGTTTAAAACACAAAAACAGCTAAAAACCCTGAATTATACATGTATTATACGTTATATGTCCATGAGAGCATTTTTCGTTAGGTTTAATTAGGAAACATGAAGTATTTCTAATTTATACATAACTATGGGTATCAAGGACAATATTCAAGTCTTTACTAACTAGGCTCCGACCCCTTTTTTTTTTCTAATTGAATTTTTGAAAAAAGAGCTTGGGAAAGAAACTTGGAGATGGTAAAAGTAACACAACCCAAAAGATACACGAAATAAGCCTATACACCTAATCGATGGGTGGTAACAAGCAGCCGCGTTTGGCGGCAAATTCACAAGAATGGGTCATGTCATTGCAAATAAACATGATGCCTCGTGCCGGTTGGGTTTTCAGTGCAGTTTTCCTTTCCTTAATGAAATTATAGTATGCTTTTCTATGTTGGAATAGAAATTTTTTCTTTTTTATGTGTTTGTAGTTATTTTTATGTAGGAAAGTACAAAAAACCGCTCAAGGAATTTTCCCCGGATGGCAGAGTCGATCGTTCACTTGGATTGTTTCGCTACTCGCATGGCCATATGAAGCTGATAGTCAGCTGCCTTATGCTTGTCCATGTGCTGCAAATTAGCTATTCATCCAACGGCCCAGATGTAGAAGGTAACTTCGGTTTCAATTCGCATAAAATATATATTTGCTTGTGATCTTACGGAATTTGTTCTTTTTTAAATGTTTTTGTCTCTTTATTTTCTCATAGAGCTTATTGATGTGGCAATAACGTGGCTGAATCGTTCATTGAAACATGCTGAAATCAGTTTTTACATTCCTAAGTTTTGATTTATTGTAATGTTTCAGGTGAAGCGTTGATTAAGTTGCTAAGAGCCCTAAACGATACAAACGGAAGTATTACGGATTGGGACTATCATTTGGTCAGCCCGTGCTTCAGTTGGTCTCATGTCACGTGCAAAAGCGGAAATGTTATATCCCTGTAAGTGTTTTGATTAGAAAGTAATGTCTCAATTATTATGTTTCGTAAACACACGAAGATATATATTATTGTCATTCGGTTTGTTGAGCAACGAGCACACCACATTTGTACTGCCCAACCCAAGTCAATTTCGTCAATCCTGTGGAAGAACCGTTTCCTGATTTCTCTTCTTGCGGCTTCAACAGATTTCTAACCTCGTGATATTTGCTATAAGTATTGTTGACCGTTACGTTGCTTATGTTGGTGGCTTTATTTGCAGAGGTTTAGCTTCGAAAGGATTTTCGGGAACTCTCTCACCAGCAATCACTAAACTGAAGTTTTTGGTTACGCTGTAAGTCCAGAGACGTTAATAGTAATAAAACTTTTTACCTCGGGGCAGTCGTTCACACCTTCTCGTGGTTGTTTTCATTTAACTCTCTCCCTCGATACAAGACACTAAATTGGAATTACCGATCTAGGTCTACCTTAAATTTCCACAGAATTGGTAAATAATAGTAATAATATTGTCCAGCATTCCTTATTTCCGCATAAAATGCCTTCAATATTCGATATAAACAGCATAATGGAACTGCATTTGCAGGTCTTCTTATATGTTTAATCGAAACTAGAAGAAACCTTTGCCAAGTCTTTTGAAAAGTTATTGCTTTGAGCTGTATCTTGCATAAGGTTCAAGTGCCACCTCATCTAAAAGCTTAACGGTTACGGTGTGATGATTATATTATTTATTATCTTCAAAACGCTCCTTTACTTGTGGCATATTTTTAAGCCAAACCAGTGCAACTTATTTTTTTTTTAATTAAGTAGCAGTGATACTTGAAACTAGGACCCGAGCCTGCTCTGATTACTACGTTCAATGTTGCACTACCATCTCACCTAAAAACTTAGGCCCTATTTGAGTAGTAATTCATTTTTTAAAAGCTGAAATTAGAGATTTTATCTTAGCTTAGTTTTTAGTATGCAAAAACTTATTTGGTAGCAATTTTTGAAAAATAATTTGCAAACTGTAAGAACTGGAAGTAAAATTGTAAGAAAACGATAAAACCATTAAATGTTTGACTATTTTGTACAATATACATTTTTGGATATTTATTCTACATACATATAGGAAATAGTAAGTTGGAGCATCACAAACCATTAACGATCATATATTTAATAAATTGTTAAATCATGTATATTCAACTCATCCCAACCCTCACTATCTTAACAAAACTTTTTAACAAATTGTTATTTTCAAGCTTCGGTCACTTGGATTATTGGATTGTTAGAGTGAAAGAAACATACTCTATGCATGCAAAATCATGGAATTTTTATTATCATGTTTTACGCATTTACACAAAAACTAGCTAAAAGTTTAGAAGTTTTTTTATGATATTTTAAATTAGAAATAAAAAGTTAAGAGTGGAAGACAATTAATAATCAATGAATGAAATTTTTAAAATTTTGAATAAAAAATAAATCACAATTATCATATATTATAATCATCAAAAAGTATTTTTTAGTGGGATTCACCATTAGAAAAATTAAGTTATAAATATAAACTAAGAATAGATTGTCAAAGAATAATCATTTTTGAAAATATAGTCCATCTTTTCTTTTCAATTAAAGTTTGAAAAACTGAAAAGATAGAAAAAATGAGTTTTTAGAATTACTTTTATGAGAAAACTCAATTTTTAAAAACTGAGTTTGAAATATTGAAATATACAAGCTTTCAGCTTTTGAAAATAGAAAACTGAAAACTAGATACTAACCAAACATGCCTTAAGCTAGATGCTAACCAAAAAGTTTTGAAGTTGTTAATATTCAGAATGGATGTGAGCAATTTCGTTCTATGCAGGGAATTGCAAGATAATAACTTATCAGGCTCGTTACCTGATTATCTTGGAAGTATGATACAGTTACAAAACTTAAATCTTTCGAATAATGGTTTTAATGGAACCATTCCTGCTTCTTGGGGCGGACTCTCCAGCTTGAAGCATCTGTAAGTTTGCTTTTGGATCGCCATTTTGAATTTTATGTTTATTTTCTCTCTATTTTTTCAATTTTTTTTCTAGGTTTCTTCATTTTGGTTATTATCCTGGAAAATAAAACTCCTTTTTCCTTTTCTCTTCTACATCATTTTCACTTTTGCATGGGGAGATTTGTCAATCCATAAATTAAGAATTCAAGAAAAATGGAAAAGTGTTGTATAAATAAGTTGATGGGATTTTTCTACCAGAAGTTAATTAATAATATAATTTTAATAGTAATAAATTTATTTTCTCGTTAAAGTCCTAAAAAAGTGGAGAACAAGAATATGAAATCAAACACTTCTTTTCTTTTTTCTCTTGTTACACAATAACCATTCAAGAAACACTTCAAGAAACATTTTTAGTTTCAAATTATCAAATAGTTTTTGTCTATTCGTGTGCTGAACTATAATCACTCCCTCACCCGAGAAGTTAGAACGAATAATGTTTAGAAGTAAAACAAAAGCGGATGATGTGGTTGTAGACTCAACTTTCACAATGTGCTATGCAATATGATACGAGATGATGTGGTTGTATTAGCCGTGTTGAGTTGCTTTATATCAGGGCGCTGAGCAATAACCATTTGAGTGGATCTGTTCCCGATTCGCTTGCCAATATTACAGGCTTACGAGAACTGTAAGTAACTACAATTCGGCTTATAAGTAACTACATTTCTCACATGATAAACACTTTTCTCGGTTCTTGCTTCTTGGGAAATTTTTTTCTTTTACAGGGATCTTTCGTCCAATGAATTAACAGGAAGACTCCCAGAGCAACTGTTCTCTCTCCCAATTTTCAAGTAAATTCTCTGACTTAAATAAGTGTCACTGTTTTACCTCATTTGTAGTCCAATTGCAAGTGTTCGTATGAGGACTAGAGACGAAGTTCGAACGTTTGCAAGGGCTACAACATTCCCCATATTTTTTAAAAACCCACGGCATGTTCTATATTTAGTTAATTTTTTGTGTCTTCAACGACCCATTCAATAAATTTATAGCCCATCCATAATAACTTCTACAACGTTTAGCATTCCCCAATTTTAATTTGTGGCTCGGCTCCATCTTGTATATTAGGACGTAAAAGAAATTCTTCATAATGTCATCGATTTAATTCATTGAGTGTTAATACCTTTATCTCCTAAAAATATGCTCTGTATTATTATAATTTATTTAAATATATCTTTTGTTAATTTGTAGTCTATCAACTTAAATATATAAAGGCATGGTATTATCTCTTAATAAAAAAAAAATGCAAGTTACGATTAAGTGATCATAATTTTGGGCACGAAGAATTTTGTTATAAAATTATAAAATGAATGATATTCTTGGAACAAAAAGTGTGAAACATTTTGAACAATTCGTACTTTAAAAATAAATAAATAATATATATATATATATATATATATATATATTGTGTCAGCACTCCCGTAATTATTTTTTAGCCCATCCATAATAATTTCTACAACGTCCAGTATCCCTCATTTCTAATTCTTGGCTCCGACCCAGAATACGAGGATGTAAAAGAAATTCTTCACAATGTCTTCGATTTAATTTGCCGGGTGTTACTCCTCTCATCTTGTTATACTTCGTGCTTCAGTTATGCAGGAAATCATCTGTCTTGTGGATCTAGCTTTCATCGGCCTTGCGTTCCAAGCTCCCCTATTTCTGGTTAGATATTAATCGGTTGTTCTCATGGAAAATAAAAATAAAGTTCAATGGTTTTACAAAATAAATAGTAGTTTCTGATATTTGAGAAATTGCAGCAGTTTCATCCAGGAAATCAGGACTTCAAATTGTAATATCTGGCGTAACCTGTGGCGCATTTGTACTTCTGTCAATTGGACTCTTTTTCACAATCCGATATCATAAAGCTCGTAAACTCCCGAATGAATTGTTCGTAGATGTTGCTGGTGGGTTCTTTTTTGATCCCCCCTTTCATGAAATTGCCATAAAAGTAGTGAACTTGGTTATTTTATTTTTATTTCTCAAGTTTGTGATCTCTCATATTGTGAATCACTCTTTAACTGTTAAAGTCTACATGATTTTATGACACTCGAACTTTCATCACCTCAGGAGAAGACGATGACAAAATTTCATTCGGGCAGCTCAGAAGATTTTCATGGCGTGCAATGCAACTCACGACCGATAATTTCAGTGAGAGCAACATAATTGGGCAGGGAGGTTTCGGGAAGGTTTACAAAGGCGTCCTTTTAGACAGCACGAAGGTTGCCGTGAAACGCCTTACGGATTACCACAGCCCTGACGGAGAGGCAGCATTCTTACGCGAGGTTCAGTTGATTAGTGTTGCGGTGCACAAGAACCTTCTTCGCTTGATTGGTTTCTGCACAACCTCATCCGAGAGAATTCTAGTTTATCCGTTCATGCAAAATCTCAGTGTCGCATATCGGTTAAGAGGTAATTAATTTCAGTGAAAGCACCGAGTCTTACATATGGGTAAACATTGAGATGGTCACTCCAAATGAAACCAAATCCTAATAAATTTGCCCGTAATTAATAAAATAGGAAGCAGAAATTTTATACTGCACTATAAAATGAAGTTTGGAAAATAAAAAATGTAATGTTCATCGTTACGTTGCAGATTTAAAGGCCGGAGAAACAGGGCTGGACTGGCCGACTAGAAAGCGGGTTGCTTTAGGTGCAGCTCAAGGTTTGGAATACCTGCACGAGAGCTGCACCCCTAAGATCATACACCGTGACTTGAAGGCTGCAAATATACTTCTTGATGATGATTTTGAGGCCGTGCTTGGGGATTTCGGGCTTGTGAAGCAAGTGGATAAGAAGACGACTTGCGTAACGACTAAAGTGCGTGGAACCATGGGGTACATTGCTCCTGAATATTTGTCCACCGGAAAATCATCTGAGAAGACAGACGTGTTTGGATATGGTGTTACTCTTCTGGAACTCGTAACCGGTCAGCGTGCATTAGATTTCTCTCGGCTAGAGGAAGAAGAGGATCTTCTACTTCTTGATCACGTAAGTTCAGATCTTACCCGACTATAAACTTTTTTAGTCAAGATAATATATATTCATTCACGAAACCATTCAACTATGAGGTGGAACAATACACCTTTTGTTCCGGTTAATATGTCTCTTTTAAGTTTTGTACTTCGTTTGATTGCAATTTTTAAACAAATAAGCCAGCTTACTTCTGACTAAAAAAAAAGCAAAAAGCTGGATGCATCTAGCTTAAAACTTTCAACTTATATAGGTCAAAATAGTAAATAAGCTCAGCTTATAAGCCGAGCAACCAAACGTTATTTAAGCAAAAATTGCTTAAATTGAGAAGCTGAAACTTATAACCTGCAACCAAACAAGCCCGAAGGAAGCTTTGCAGCGAGTAAATGTTACGTAGCTTTAATTTTGATGACAAACTTCAACATAATGATGGAGTTTTGTGACTACATTTATGTCTTTGTTCAGATCAAGAAGTTGCTGAGAGAGAAGAGGCTCGAGGACATCGTGGACAAGAACTTGGAGGAGTATGACGAGAA
Organism: Embelia ribes; assembly: GCA_001753735.1. Taxonomy (NCBI): domain Eukaryota; kingdom Viridiplantae; phylum Streptophyta; class Magnoliopsida; order Ericales; family Primulaceae; genus Embelia; species Embelia ribes. The sequence goes on along the minus strand of MKEJ01098684.1, from coordinate 5,680 downwards.
AGAAGTGGAGACTGTGCTTCAGGTTGCGTTGCTATGCACCCAGAGTTCTCCCGAAGATCGTCCGAAGATGACACAAGTGGTAACGATGATGCTCCAAGGAGTTGGTTTGGCTGAGAGATGGGCCGAGTGGGAGCTGCTCGAACAAGAAAGAGAAAGAGAGACTTCCCTGCTGCCTTTTCTATTTGAATGGGCCGAAGACACTACCTACGAGCAGGAAGCTATTCAGTTATCGCAAGGAAGATAAAACTTAGAGCTTTTCCAACGTGTAATATATGTTTGTCCATAAAAAAGCTTTGCACGAGAGGGCAAGCGCAAGGGCCTTCCTTACAATTGCCTCCTAAGGGAACTGCTAGCAGCTTATACTATGCATAAATGAGCCCTTGTTCTCCTACTTGCGAGCTAATGTATAATGATTTTTAAACTTAATACGAGTTGTTATAGTTATTTCGATAAAAAAGTTTCTACTTTTGTTGTTTTGATTATGCAAATTGCTTCATCGGAACACTGATTATATCTCATTAATTTGTATAATTAGTGACATAAATACGCACGCTCTTGACTGAATGTTGAATTCTTTCTAAGGTTTGGGATGAGGTTCATTTCCACTGTTGCTTTCATGAAATTGATTTACCGTCGGATCAATTGATGGAGAACATTGGTGCCGGAAAAATCATGCTCCGTCATTGGTGCGGAAAAACCATCCTATGCCGCAGTGGTGCAATGTCTTCGTAAGGTTTCGGAAAATCTGGGATCACATCAAAACTGGAATTGCAAGAAATCCCTGTTGCAGATGTTCAACATCAATCAAAGAAAGGGCTGCCAACCATGCACTTTATGACTCTGGAATTTCAGACAAAGGAAAACTTTATTTATAACATATGTTCAGTTGCAAAGTTTTGTAGTTGTAAATTAGAATAATATAAACGGGAACATCTGCGCATCGTTGACCTTACTGCTCTTCCTAACCCCACCGGATCCAGCCGTCAATCAGCACCCACCATTCGCCGAACCTACTCCCCCATCACAGCAACCGCCCCCTCTCCTTAGCTCCGACCATCACTGAGCCACAGCACCGCACCTCGGCCCTCCACAGCCCTTGCCGAAATCCTGGGGCTCTTTGCACATGCAGGCACTCAATTAGGGGCTTGAAAATTTCATTAGCTTGTCATGGGGAAGACACAGCCGAAGAAACGATCACTGAAACCGTTCCACGATATATATGCTGGTGGACAACTCTGCATCGGAGAGAGATTCCGATAACCATATGGCAAAATTTTCGGAAGTCCAAATGCGACTCTAGTCTTCATCTTATGCTTAGTTGTACCAAAATTAGGACTTGATGGAGTGGTTTGGTTAGGAAAGCCAAGAAAAATTGGTTGAAACTTGAGAAAGAAATTAGTTGGACCAATTCTTGAAAAACACGCGAAGAGCCGTGATTTCAATTTTTACTCAAGTTTACAACCCCTATTTATACAATTTTACATGGTAATCACTGTGCTTAACTGTTCCTTTTCTCTCCATTATATGAACATGAATATATAGGCATAGTACTATCTGCTCGTAACTTACTAATTAATTTATCATACATTATTCTATATCAACTATATATTTTAAGTATTTGTTAACCAATATTCTTAAACTTGTACTTGAATGGATAATAATGTATGGTGTGATTGCTTGCAAGGAAGAGGAATTTGAATGAACAAACTGAGTTTTATTGAACAAAAACCAATTTCGAGTACAAACAGTTGTATGATTTTATAGTGTATCGATTGAAGCTAAGTTACTGCTCCTGCTAAGAAAAAATGAGTTACAGCCTACTCCTAATAATGCCCGAGCATTGAGTATGGTTGATCATGTCCTCTTCCATGATCTCTATCCCATATTTACAGAACCATTCATGTAACGGCTACAACTGCTTTTATTTATTACTGGCAGTATTATTTTGATCCAACAGTGGATGTTTAAACCCTATTTTGCAACCGTTTTGTTGCTTTCCTTAATTAGTGACATGTGTCCCACTAATTACTACCACATTTGCCACTTTATTAGTGGCATGATTTGTTACATGTAACCACTGATTTAACCTGGTTATACCAGCAATCTCTTGTTCTTTCTTTGTTAGGTTTCTATATGAGATTACTGTATCGATACAAGGATACAGTAATCTGATCGAGTTAGTCACTCTAAGGTATGTCCTTTTCATGTTTGAGTGCTTGTCACACTCTATCACTCAATCCTGACTTCAATCGATTCAATTGTATTGTCCTGAATAATGAACCTTTAACTTAATTGATGTGACCCTCCTGCTTTTGAGTTTACTTTGTTGATATTTTTATAAGGTTTATGAATGCAATCCACAATTAATTTCATAATTTATTACAAGATATTATTTATATAATAATAAAAAGGAATTATTTAAATTTTCTTTTATATAGGAAGGTTTAATTAATTAGTCTAAAAATAAGTGGTGTAAACAAAAGCTTTAAATGACGTTAGTCAAAAAACATCGGTAATTTAGGGTCAAAAGTGGTTTCTTAGAGAAGTGCCCTCCTCATTTTTGGTGGTAGGAAAATGAGAGTTTCAATCGGGTTGTGTCATCACATGAGATAATCTATTGTACTTAGTACAATACATTTCCATGGTTGTGAATTGTGATACATTTGATGAGTCCATACTAAGCCCATATACAAAAAACACTGAATAGGATAGTTGTTGGTTTTTTGGTGTGTTTCACGTTTTCTCTTTTGGCATGATTCATCCCATGTTTTCATGTATAAATATGTGTGCTTGTGAGATTGTAATAACCAAGAAAAAAAAAGTAAAAAATGGTAGAAAAGAAAAACAAAAATAGTGAGTCTGAACATTATTTGCTCTGTATGAAAATATATGTATAAAAATTGTGTGAGAATTTTTTTACCCCTTTTTGAGATTTAGTGAAATTATACTCCTCTCTATGGACGTATGCACAATTAGCCGAAACATATTAAAAATTGGTGTCTCTATTTTTGCTTACTCTGACTTTTTGCACCCCAATAAGTGGGATCGGAACAGTGATGGCCGAATATTTCAATTTTTGCTAAACAGTGAATTATTGAACTTGTTCAAAAATTATGAGAGCATATAATTGGATTTCCATTCCAAGCTGAGAATTTTGGTGCAAAAATCAACACATTTGACATTTGGAGTAGATTGTACATGCCGATCAAAGAGGTTGCGCGTGGTCAACACTCGCCCACGTGCTTCATGCGTCGATTGAAGGTTGAAGATGAGTGGACTTCACGTGCAACCCATACGCGGGTTGGATCTGACTCGGGATCTGACCCGATTGTTCTGGGCTTACACATGTTACATGTGTTGGGTAACCCGTAACTAGGCTACCTGAACTGTGACCCAGAAACAAAACACAGTCCGTTGACCTATTGACTGGTCAAACCATTGATTGTTAACCTGTTGACCATTAACCTGGTCAATCGTGATCCGTGCCCCGACTCAAATTAGGTTCCGATTCAACCCGATCTGCTATGTTAGCAGATGGAATTTTTCGTCGCCATTAAGAATATCCTCTACTGCCAACGGAATATTCTTTTCTGTTAGGGAATATTCTCTTTCCATTTTTTATGATCTAGCTCTGTTTTTTGCATACCGAGAGGTGTTTATAAGTTTTCGACTGTCTTGGTCGCAATGATGACCTTTGTTTTTTGAGATTCTGCTCAAAACAATATATTTTGGCAAACTGGGGTATATAAATCATAGGATCAATGGAAAATTCTAATTCTAGCGCAATGATCAAGTTGAATACAACCAAGTATGCGTTGTAGAAACCGCAGATGGAAGACCTTCTCAATTGTAAGGATCTGTATGATCACATTGAAGAAGAAGGAATGAGCCAGATGATGAATATGATGATGTCTGGAAGAAAAAACATGGAAAAACTATTAGTTAGATTAGACAATAGATTGACAATAGCATTTTTCACTACGCCGTACAGGAGACTGATGTGTATACGCTTTAGAAGAAGCTGAAAAATATATACCAAGTTAAAACTGCTATAAAGAAGGCACTATTGATGAGACGCCTTATTAATCATAAGTTAAAGGACGGTGCCTATGTAGCTGTACACACAAGTGAATTTCAGAACCTAGTAAATGAACTAGCATTTGTGGACTTGCGACTGGGTGATGAAGAACAAGTATTACTACTTGTCAGTTCCCTACCAGACAACCGAGAAACTTTAGTGATCTCTCTCAGCAATTTTGGCTCCAAATAGAACTCTTACCATGTCAATGGTTAAGGTACTTTATTCAGTGAAGAAGCTAGAAGAAAGGAGATTGAAGCAAATCAGTTAGATGCTTTTGTTATTGAAGGAACGCAATAAGAAAGGTAATAAGAAAATGGTAGAGGAAAAAATCGAGATAGAAGTAGACGCAGAGGTAGATCACAATCACAATCTTGTGCCAAGAGTAAAAAGAAATGTTACTAGTATGGCAAAGAAAGCCACATTCAAAAGAAATGCTGGAAAATGAAATGCGATCAAGGCCAGTCAAACAAATAGCTAGCCAAAGAAGATAGTTTAGCCTTAGTAACCATATCTGGATGTTGTGCATTAATCTCAGTTGATGAAGAATCTTGCATGCATGCTATTAATCAGGATGATGAATAGGTGGTAGATACTGCTACTTCCTACCACGCTCCTCCTGACATTGATGTCTTTACAACATACACGGCTGGAAATTTTGGTACAATCGAGGTGGGTAGCTCTATCTTCTCCAATATCGTCGGTATTGGTGATATTCAGATAAATATTAGTATTGGTTCCATAATGGTGCTAAAGGATCTTCAACATATACCTGACCTTCAGCAAAATCTTATATCTCTTAACGCCCTTGACCGACAGAGTTATGACAACATATTCAATAAAGGTACCATGGTTGTAGGTAGAGGGCATGTCTGTGGTACATTATACAAAACCCATGTGAAACATTGTAATGATGGTTCAATATTATCGAAGATGAGACATCACCAAATTTATGGCACAAGAGACTCTGTCACATTGGGGAAAAAGGGTTGCTCACATTGGCAAAGAAGGCGCTAATCCCAGTAAATGTGAAAATATTGCTAAATCTTTGCAATTATTGCTTGTTTGGCAAGAAACATAGAGTCTCATTTAACTCATTTGCTAAAAGAAGATCAAAGTTGTTGAGCCTGGTACACTCTAATGTATGTAATCCGATTGAAGAAGAGTCTTTAGGTGGTAATAGATATTTCGTCATCTTTATTTAGGATGCTTTAAGGAAAACTTGGGTGTATTTCTTGAATATAAAGGATCAAGTTTTTGAACATTTAAAAAACTTTCATACCATGGTGGAAAGAGAGATGAGCAAGAAGTGATGTGTCTCCGATCAGACAATGGAGGAGAATATACTTCTCAAGAGTTTAGAGCATACTGCTCTACTCATGGCATTAGACATGAGAAAGTTGTTCCTCATATACTGCAGCATAATGGTATTTCTGAAAGAATGAACCAGACTATTATGGAGTGGGTTCGGTGTATATTGAGTTTGGCTAAGCTACTAAAACCATTTTGGGTTGAAGTAGTTCGTGTCGTATGTTACCTCATTAATAGAACACCATCAGTTCCCTTGAAATTTGAAGCTCCCGAGATGGTGTGGTCCGACCG
>MKEJ01098682.1:0-16828 GCA_001753735.1 Embelia ribes | reverse complement strand
AGAAAATTGGAATTTCCCAGTTGATTCTGCTTCCCAAAGTAGCTTTGCAAGTTGTCCTACAGCTCGATCGACGGCCTCTAACCCTTTGACCTTAAATATGCTCGCCTTGTCATGGCCTGCGTCATCGATTGCCTGCAAAATTATTACACATTTTATTCAAATTACATAATGAAGTAACCAAAAGAAAGAAGGTGAATCAAAATATATGGCGTTCCGATGGCGGATACGGACGGACAATTGAGCAGCATTTTCAAGCCTCAAATGCCAATAGCATTGATCTCACTGTATTTAGGAGGATGATTAAAAAATGAAAAACTCCTAAGTAATACCATACAAAGACTGCAACAACGGTGCATTGAAGACATAACACAAGTCATCGACTCTTATGTTTTCTTACCAAATGCAATGTAGTGTCACATCGGTGTTTGTAAGGATTCGTCTACAGGCTTTATGTTTGGGAATAATTTCCATTGAATAAAATCAAAAGTTCAATTTGGTGCAAGGATTACGAGAGATGTAAAGTAATTTTTTGGGGTAATAACAAAAAAATTTCGGAGTCTGACATAACAGAAATTTCAGTAAAAGATTAAGATGCGGTTACTCAGTTATGGCACTACCTTAATGTGAAGGAACCCGAAATCATATCCATCTACTCGGCCTGGTTTATGCTCGTCTTCTCCTGGTACAAAAACATTGGGGCAAGCCTTAAGAGGAGCTGATAGAGCTCTAGCTATGGCTGTTGATTTAGAAGTCAATAGTGTCCGATAATCTCCCGTTGCCCCAGGAGCTTCTAGAATATCAATTCCGAGCGATAAGCCCAACCCAGCTATGATTTTGGTAGGAGCAACCATACAAGGCCATAGTTCATGCTTTTGCTCAAATGGAGGAACCTGAAAAAGATAATTCACATCCAATTATCATTATAAAAGGTATAAATAAATAACACGTAAGCAGCTCAAGCTGTCACTTTCAATATTAGGCCTAAGAAGAAATGATCTGTGGATATGAACACAATGAAGAGAACAAACCTCGATTCGTATACCACAACCCCGTAAAAGGACTACATTGGCGATGTTCTTCCCTTCAGCTGCTCGTTTAGCATTTAAAGGGTGAGATACCAGAATTTTCGATATCTCCTTGGATAATTCATTAACCACTCTGGCTGTGTGCTTAGCTTCATCGGTATCATCTAGAGGTTCAGCTCGCAAAAGTAGGCGATTATCCTTGAGTGGATCGGTCCCTGATATATTTCCACTCAATTTCAGCCCCTTTACAACAACTCCGCACCTATGCTCTGTAGCATACCTGTAAGACAATTATTCCTTAAGGACTTCGACCCTTTCTATGGGAAATATAAAGTTCAATACCAGACAAAAAGCTACTAATTACATGATGAAAAAAGAAAATATTATTCATAAAAAAATATGCAGAGAATTCTGCAACGGAGTAATAATGCAGTTATGGATTATAATGCAGTTTTGCGGTTCTTTGATATTACACGACTAGCTCAAGTAATACCAAATCATCCTCCGCAATTTTCCTATACGATTCCGTTGTTACTGCTATAGTAAGAAACAACAAATGATTCCAATATAAGCCCAATTATTACTTTTAAGGAGAACTGAACTATAAAAGGTAGTAAATTTGCCGAATAATCTTGTGCACCTGACCCTAACTTCGTATTGTGGAAATGATGGCAGTTTCATTCCATCAAGAGCCGCACAGAGGATAGGCCCTTCTTCTTCGAAATGACGATCAGCCCTCCTACTCACAACAATTCCAGTTTTCTCATCCAATGTCGCAAAATTCGACTACAACAAAAACCGATCAGTTGGAAGAGACGAAAAATCAACACAATGATATATGAAATTTACAGATCAATGTATCTGGCTAGGCCTGAGAGAGACGTAAGATGAAATAAAGTTACACAAACAGAAGACTACATACAACAAGGTGCTAAAAATATTAATCCGTACTTTGAAAGCGATATCGCCAGGTGACATGGCAAGACCAGCGCCCATCGATTCAAATGCACCTCGGCCTCGATAATACACTCGCGGGTCATAACCTAGAAGAGAAAGGTGAGCCGTGTCACTTCCACAAGCTAAGCCAACTTCAACGGGATCCATGAGGCCATTAACACCAGCAGAGGCAATAGCATCCAAGTTGGGCACTTTTGCTACTTGCAAAGGGGTCCTGTGACCAAACCTTGGAAGTGACACGTCACCCAAACCATCTATTAGTACAAATGCCACTCTTCTCTTTGGTTCCTGAGAGTTGGCCATGGTTCTATGCAGAGACCAATTTATTTTTTTCTACTAACAAAACGATATCAATGGGTGCTCAAATAAGGTATAGTGTGGAGAAATCAATGGCTTTATACAGAACAGCTCCTGGAAGCAGAAATAAAATTAAATGATGTATTTATTTACTCAATATTGGTTTGACACTTAATGGAACTCTTTGAAAGTAAAAAACTCAAATTGAATGATGTTACGATTAAGTAACAAAAACCATGCAGACAAGACAGACTACCACTTTGGCATTTCTCCTAATCGAGATAATGCAAAATTTACTCCGAAACTAAAGTTGCACATCCCCAAACATTCTAAGATGCACTTAATTTACATAGATATAATTTCACACCTAAACCCCTCATGGTGTACACCAAAAAAAAAAACGACAATGTCAAATTGTTACAATTGATCCTATTGATAGTAAACAGTAAATGTTTTACTGCATCTGATATTTATTCTACTATCTGGAACACAAAAAATATTCAATAGACTAAGAAATTTTTGAAGTATGGTTTGATCATAATATACATACCTGCAGCCAAATTCAAAGAATTAAAATTTTATAATTTATAAAATAAAAGATTTTTCTTCTCTCAAACCCCATAATTATGATAGAAAAGACAGGGTTTTTTTTTTTCTCGATCCATTCTATCTATCCAAGGAATAAGTGATGATCCAAAGTTCTCACTCACGTATTTTTATCGAATCATTGAGACTAATCAATTCATAAGATCTTAACAAAAGAATTCCTATCAAATATTACTTGATTATGACTTGTGGGTAAACGGTTCGTCCGTTGTAAATAACCACAACAGGGGTAATGTTGCGTATAAACGACACTCCCAGATCCTGCAATGCTGGAATTTTATGCACTGGACCGTCCATACATATATACATACATATATATATATATATAGAGAGAGAGAGAGAGAAGTAAAAATTTCTCAAAAAAGAGGAATCAGAAATATCTGATCAAACAGTTTTACAATAAATTAGATTAATTTTACCTCTTATACAGATTCGATTGTGAATCGCTGAGTCAGCTTATGAAGATAAAACCCTAATTCGAAAGTGTTCATCAATGGCCAAAGCTTGAAGATGACTAAACTGCTATTTGTTATGGGGAAAAGTGAAAAAATAGATTCGATTTTATTTCAGAGGAAGCACCTTCGCTATCGTAAACTACACTTACCTCCACTGTATTTTGATATGCTAGTATATTTAGCCCCAGTACTCAATTAGAGGTACTTTAAGGCCTAGTTGCGACCTTTTAACGTTTAATTCATCACGTACATAAAATTTAAAAAATATTTATTTTTTGAATTGATGTGGAACTAATGAAAGTATGTTTATTTTTTCCGTATAAAAATTTAAAATTTTTAATCTGTTCCAGTTTTAAATTTCAAAAAAAGTATACGTAGCTAAGAAATAATATATTATTGGGAAATTTTTAAATCAAATTATTATTCACTATGCCGAATATTTGAAATGTAATTTTATATGAAAAATTATATTAAATTTCTTCGTACCATACAATATTTTTTTTTCGTTCTACTGACTATGCTTTCAAGTGCTGGGTAAAAACCATCGTATGACTGGTAGGGTAGGCCCAGTGACAATGGTGAGAAGGGCCTCAGTCCCACATTTATAAAAATTTGATCCAAGCCCAAAATAGTCTTCAAGTGCCTTAGCATAAAATGGTCCACTATGAATTGAAGTTACCACGTTAGGAATGCAAATGAGCTGATCCGAGTGGAGCCTTGTGCTATTCACACTTCGGCCAATTTTAAAAACTTTGTATAGACGCAACTCATTTATTCAATGAGGTATATTTACTATTCGTTCTTGGCTCGTTTGTAACTAAACGAGTCAAGCTGAGCATTTATCATGACAAGCCGAACTTTTTTTTTAATAAAAAAAATAGTCATTCAATAAGAAAATTATAAGATAAATGCCGTAGAGACAATATATCAAGCCAATAAAATGACTGATCCAAAGGATCTTAAGTGCAAAATAACGGACCCATAGACATCCCTATAAAACTTAACAATTTACACACTCTGAAAATAGGAAATCCTATAAATTACCTTATAATCATCTTATAACGAACTAGTTGCCAATGAGTCAGGCCTCGTAGCCCATAGGGAAACTCGAAAACTGACTAGAACTCCTATAAAGAGAGATTGATTCTCACCCAAAGGGAGAGACGTTTGACCAGAACTAAAATATAACAATAAAACACGCAAACAAAAATAAAAATAATAATAATAAAAAGACCAAGCAGATCTCGCCTGAACCGGGGTTGTGAGAGTCACCAATCATTTGAGAAATATCTGATCTATGATTGCATTTCAAAATATGTGACGAATAAAAAGAAAATAAAAAATGAAGATGGGGTTAAAAGAGAGAATAGATCGTGTGTTATCCCTCCCGCCCAGCCGAGGCCGTGGATTGATTATGGCAAGAATTAAGAAAAATGCTTTATAGAGAGAGAAATAGTGTCCAATTATTTATATTTTTACCATGTAACCGACCTTGATCATAAACATCTCAATTTATTTGCACCCTTAAGTCTCATATCACATTATGAGTCACGATTATACAATTACGTAGACGCATAATTCATCTATTAAAATAACACAAATAATAATAACCAAAGGTATAATATAATTAGAGTATTCACGCTAGTCTTTTTTATTTAATTTTCACATCTCATTTTCCATCTGTTTCTCCTACTATAAATTTGCATTTTAGAAATCGACCATACCATTTTTTTTTAATTATTAAAAGTTACTAGGAAAATTATATTTATTATGATAAAATATAAAAATCATTTTTCTTAATCTTAAAATGTTTTAAAATTTTGGTGAAAAAAAAAAATATTCTTTTGATGGATAAATTATGAATTAGTAAATGTCTCCATTCAGATATCAAATAGGAGAAATTTAGCATTTAGAAACAATGATGTGAAGTTCTTAGGAAATCATAAAATTCAAGGGTGCTAACTAAGTTATCTAACAACTATTTTCTAATTTATAACATTCAATATGAACTGTATTTCAATATGCGAAATCATATTTTTATTTGTAAGTATGAACTTATTTTTTTTATTAGGAAAAATATTAATTTTATATTAAGATAATCAAACAAGTACGAACACTTAATGAACCGAATCATATGTTATTTATACTCATTTCATTTATTTACCAAGTCATGTTTTACTGTTGAGTTTTGCTACTTTATAATGAATGAATTATAACTTATCTTTAACGAATCCAGTTAGAGCATAAATTCATGAACGACACGGTTCATTTCATTTGCATCATTCCGCACCTATAATGGTTTTGAATTTGGTAGTATCTTAATTTTATTTTCGGCTGGTCTAAAAGATGTGCACAAATGGGAAAAGTAGCCAAAAAAATGGTACAAAGACAGGCACACGAAACCTATTTGTTTTAAGAGTACATTTATCACTTTATCAGTCTAATGGATATATTGGATTTTATAGATATATTGACCTAATTGTTGAGTACTTGTCATTTCCATAAGTTGTCTCCTTAACATAAAAGGTGTGTATGCATTATGTGGTGCTTTTATTTTGTTTGTGTTATTTTGCTTGAAGATAACAAGTGCATGTGTAATAGCATCAAGATAAGACAATATTTTTGTTTCTGTATATGAGCAGTCAATTACATATCACACCATTTCGTTTTGTTTGCGAATTATATACATTTCTTCAATTCGTACATGACAAATGTACATCGGATTAGTATTTCGGCGGTACTATTTCAATAATTTTTGTATTTTTTTTAATCCATTTGAATATACTGTCTAATTTCTATGTAATTGGAAAATAATTAAAATATTATTATTTATTGTATTCGTTGAATTACTTCATCTATCACGAGTAGTTTAAAATGTATATAAATAATAAGAGATATGTTAGGGAAGAAGTAAAAATATTTGAATTTTTACTATTAATTAATATTTTTTAATTCTTATAAAATAAAATAAAACTATTAAAACGAGACTGAGGAAGTCCGCTACATGAATAATTAGACCATATAGTTACTTTTAGGATCAGATTTCGCGTATCATTTCCTCTAGAATTAAGATGAAATAGGATAAACTATTAATTCCAACTTTACAAGTAAAAATCATGTTATTTTATTTCAATTGATGTTAAATGTTATTAATATACATCCCTTACATTTCTTTTTAATTGTTACTTTAAATATTATTTTTTTTAATTATCGCTTTAAAAAATCAATGAAGTACTAATTATCATTTTTATAATTTTTCTTGTTAATTGATTATAGTAATATGTTTTGATTATTTAAAATATATATATATATTTATTTTTTTAAATTAAGATCAATTAGTTGATTATTATTTTAGCTTAAGTGATAATTTAAAAAGCAGAGAGATAATATTATCTTCGAGAAATCATTATTGTCACCTGACTAAAACATCTATATTATATTTGTCACCATACTAAAAAATACTAAATAATAATATCTCAATCTCTTGGGTTTGATTTGACTTTAGCAGGATCACGCACATTGCCTCGAGTTGCCAAAGATAATTTAAAATATACTAAAGCCATACCGAACAATTATCATGTCGGGTGTTATAAAAATTAATTGGTACTTTCTAAACTCATATATGCTAATGATTTGACGTTCCCAGGAATATATCATTCAATTCCTTGACAAATAATTGAATAATGCATTTTTATAAAAAAATCTAAATATATAACACTTTAATATTAATATAATAAAAATATTAAATTTATACTCATATTATATTAAAAAATATAAATTTGATATTTTTGTTACATCTAAATATTAAATTATTATATTTTTAAAAACTTCTTAATGATATCTAATTATTTATAGATTGAAGGAATATAAAATTTATAAAAATAATTAAATTTATATAAAAAAAATTATGCTATAATTTTAATACTAAAATTATAAATTAAAAATTTTATTTCAAAAAAATTATGAAAATGATTGAAACCCTTCCAACAAAACAGTAGGTCTCTGCTGGTTTTATACTTCTGTTGATGAATAATTAAATCCCTAAAGATGTCCCATTGTAAGTCAATGATATATGGAAGAATAAATAAAATGTCGTACGTAATTAAGTTGTGATGTTAGTCATCAAGCACGATTTCATAGTGATAGTTAATATCACTAAATGCAAGATCATCACCCAAGTAAAGCCTTAAATTTCATTTTCCATATAAAGGTAAATAGTTGAATTTTTTACGAAAATTTAATTAAGGGACAACGGACATTATTTTAGTACTATTAGTTTTAATAAATAATATTAGATTAAATTATAAAATTTTGTACTCTTTCCTCTTTTGGATATTACAATCATGTTATCATTTTCACATCCCCCATTTGAATCGCGAGGCACGTGATTTGCAAAGCTGCAAAACAAAATTGGTAATAGAATTAACAGTATGATTTTGAAATTCAATAAAAATATTTATAATTAAGTAAATGGTATGGGGAAACTCTAAGAAATTGCATTAAAATCCTAAAGAACGGTATTTAAGAAATTGCATTAAAATCCAAGACAAAATTGGGTCATTCCGACCTGCTTTAGGGTCGGGACTGAAAATAATACAAACAATAAGAATGAAAGATATAATAAGCTTAAAGCATTCACATCAGTATTTCTCATTTAATTTTCACATTACATTTTTTATCTATTTCTCATACTAGAAATCCACATTTTATGAATTGTCCATACCAATTTTTTATTTACAAAAAAAATGTTAAAAGTTACTAGAAAAATTATATTTAATATGACAAAATATAAAAATCATTTTTCTTAATCTTAAATTATTTTAAAATTTTAGTGAAAAAAATAATTTTTTATAGATTAATTATAAATAGTAAATTTCTCAATTGAAAAATCAAATAGGAGAAATTTAGCATTTAGAAACAATGATGTGAAGTTCTTAGGAAATCATAAAATTCAAGGGTGCCAATTATGTTATCTAACAACTATTTTCTAATTTATAACATTCAATATGAACTACATTTCAATATGCGTAAACATTTTTTTATTCGTAAGTATGAACGTATTTTTTTTATTAGGAAAAATATTAATTTTATTTAAGATAATCAAACAAATATCAACACTTAATAAACCGAATCGGATATTATTCATAACCGTTTAATTTATTTAACGAGTCATATTTTATTGTTGAGATTTTGCTACTTTATAATGAATGAATCATAATTGATCTTAAACAAGCCGAGTTAGAACCTAAATTTACAAACGAGACGATTTATTTCATTTGCATCGTTCCTGGCCTATAATGGCTTTGAATTTGATAGTGTCTTAATTTTATTTTCGGCTGGTCTAAAAGGTGTGCATAAATGGGAAAAGTAGCCAAAAAATGGTGCTTCGACAGGCACACGAAACCTAATTGTTTTAAGAGTGCATCTATCACTTTCCATAAGTTGTCTTATTATTATTAAAATGAAAAGGTGTGTAAGTATTATATGGTGCTTTTATTTTGTTTGTGTCGTTTTGCTTGACGATGACAAATGCATGTGTATTGGCATCAAGATAAGACACTACGGGTTTTGGATGGTCCGTCTGTGCCGAATGCTACTGTTAATTTTTAAATTAAATATTGAGATTAGATGAAAAAAAATTTAATTTAAATTTTGTGTGGATCTAATATTGGAAAATGTATGGTTTTTATGTAATTTTTATGAAATTGAAGGTAATGAAAGCTCTCAATTTTGAATCATTTTTTTTGTATACATAATATTTTTTTACCATTTTTCAGTAGATTTTAAAGTTCTTAATGCAAGTTTCAAAATAGTATATTATATCGTCAAAATCATAGAATTGTGTGAATGAAAAATTGACTTCAAAATAAGATCTTCAAAGGGGATAAAGGTGAATGTCTAAATTTTGTGAGAATTTTCACATATTGACTAGATAATTTTTTTTTTTAAATTGTACATATGTAATAACATGTATACTAGATGTGTAATTTAATGTGATACATGCACATATTGGTGAAAACAGACTTGAGCTTGGTAGTTGGTCTGTCCGGGAGCAGGTTAGGGTCCAAGGTCTAATTAAATGCCCATTCACCCCATTAATTTCTGCGCGCAGTCATATAGAGAGTTAAAGGGTATACCGTACTATAAAAGGCTCGACCAGTTGAAAGCGACAAGAATTTCTATGATATCGTCTAAAATATTTTGGTAAATTAGTTTGAATGGTTGTAATTATTTTTTATTTTCCATTACAGTTATTTGTTATTTAAATTTATATTGATAAAATAAATTTTTTGTTATTTTCAATTCATCATTATTCTAAATTACATTCAGAAATTATTATTTAATTATATTAGTAACAATATCTACTACATTTAATTTTAGCTATTAATTTTAAAATCGGTAATCAAAATATGCCGGAACCGGAAACCGTGCATTTTTGTTTATGCATATAAGCAGACAATTACATATCACACCATTTTGTTTTGTTCGTTAATTATATACATTTCTCCAATTCGTACATGATAACTGCACATCAGTTTAGTATTTACGCAGTCCCATTTCCATAGTTTATTTTTTTTAATTCACCCCAATATATTATCTAATTTTTATTTAATAATTGGAAAACAGTTTTAATAAAATATTTTTATTTATTATAATTATTGAATTACTTCATCCATCATGTGCCGTTTGAAATCAATTAATTGATTATTTTAATTTATGCGATTTAGCTAAAATAATAATTAAAAATAAATAGAGGTAATATTATCTTAGAAAAGTCATTGTTGTCACCTGACTAAAAAATCTATATTATATTGTCACCTTACTAAATAATATTATCTCAATCTCTTGGGTTTTATGACTTTAGCAGGATCACGTGTACTAAAGCCAAAGATAATACTAAAGCCAACTCAGCAATTACCTTGTCCATAAAAATGGGAAAAGAACATCAGAATCTATTTTTATTGCTCTAACGGCTTTTTAGCCAAAAATAAAATTTTGTAATAAAAAATTTTAAAATAATTTTATAATTTTATTGAAAAAATTATACTTTTGTATCTAAAAAACATAAATCACAGTTATACTTCCATACTCTTCTTCCTATAAAAATTACTCGGTACTTTGTGCATTACTGTATGCCAATGGTTCGACTGACTTGCTAGTTGTATCCTTATCATATCCCATTTTAAGTCAATCAGTGGTTGTATTTTTTAAATAAATAAATTATTTAATTTTTATTAAAAAAAATTAGATGCATTCATATTAAAAATTTGAACTTATTTAGATAAAAATAGCAAATAAGCTTAGCTTATAAACTGAGCAGCTAAATACAATTAAATTTTTAAACAAATAAGCTCAAATCTAAAATTTGTAACAAAACAAACGTATAGAAGAATAAATAACAAATCGTACGTAATTAAGTTGTGATATTAGTCATCAAGCACGATTTCATCGTCATAGTTAACAACAAATTTAGAATATTTTATAATTAAATGCAAGATCAGCACTCAAATTAAGCCATAAATTACATTTTCTATACAAAAGTTAAGCTGAGAATTTTTTACAAAAAGTTAATAAGGGAACAGTACCGGGAACTCTAAGAAATTGCATTAAAATCCTAAAGAATGATGTTCACCCGTGCACGCCTTATTAAGCATCTAAATCATAGATTACACTTGAGATGGACTATATAAATGTCTCGTTGAGCATATGTGAATTGCAATAAAATTAAAAATATGCATTATATAACATTTATTTGTTTGGTACTGTCACAAAGATTGAATAGTTAATAGGGTTATGAAAGTGAATAAATTTGCCTGCAACTAGTCCCGGATCACCAAATAGGATTTGCTCTCAATGCAATTTTTTTTTTTTTTTTACAATGTAAAAGAATTTTTTGTACAAAATTATTGTATTTTAATGACAAAAATACTATGAAATAAAGATAATTTACAATAATTAAATTTAATTAAAAAAAATTAATAACAATGATAGTATATTATCATGAGTTTGTAGTATTATATATTTTTTAGAAAAAGAATCTCTTGCATAGGTGGTGGCGGACCAGAAGAGGTGTATGTTTATATAAATATCAAGATTTTTTTATATCCTCGCAGCCTAGCTCTCTCAGAAAAAATAAAACTCGCTTTATAGGACAAAATATTTTGCTCCCCACCCAAAAATTATGAGTCCGCCAACACGGAAGGCACTTTTGAGCTACAAAATTAAAATTCTGTAATAAAATTATTTATTTTTTTAAAAGAATTTTATTTACAAAATTTATTTATTTTTACTGAAAAGACAGCTGGTTTTTTAAAGGGTTAGAAACTCAGATCCCCTAACTACCTGTCCGCAACATAACGAAACTTACGCTTCAAATAAGAATCTCCGTCACAGTCAACGTTGAAGATTCCAAGCTTTTTTCACCACAATAAACGCGTGGGAGTAGAGAGCTAGATCCAGCCTAGCAATCATCCACTCACTCCCAACCGTAGATCATACTCGATCCTAGCCGCTCGTTTCACCTTCCCCTTTTGACCTTTTCTAAAATTTTAAAATAAAAAATGGACGATCGTTGCTTTTAAAATAAAGGGTACATTACACTTTGCCCCCATGCTGTTTATAAGAATTTCATAAAATCCTCCATGGTCTCTGAAATTACACTTTGTCCCATAAGGTTTTATTTCCACTTCACTTTACCTCCTACATTTCTAGGGGCGGAGTGAAAGTCAGATTGTTTGTTAGTCTTACTAAAACATTTCCAAAAATTCCACTTAAATAATATCTTTTGTCTAGTTTTTTGATATCGAATTTTCAAAAAATAATTTTTATATATAAATATAACATAATTTTCTTAAAAACATTATATATATATATCTTTTTATGAATTATGTACTTAAAAATTCATAAAATAGGAAATGAAGTGAGGGTAATATGGTCTTTTTTTACATAAAAATCAACTTGGGGGCAAAGTATAATTTCCAATACCTCAACAGATAATTTGAAATAATCAGAAACCTCAAGGGTCAATTGTAATTTATCCTAAAATAAAAAATAAAACACAGTAAACAAAGTCATGGTTTGTACTATGTCGATGTGGACTTACGTGTCTCTGAGCTGGACAGTGGACCGATTAGATTTCCACCTAAGATAAAAAAAAGACAAAGTTCCCATCAGCATGACTAGATTTAAAAAAATACAAAAACAAATACTAATTGAAAAAATCATTCATCAGTATTTTAATCCATTAAATGCGAATCGTTACGATCTCCATCAGCATAAATATTATCTGTTGCTTTTGTTATTTTTGTCAAAGAAATTACAATATGCTAAAATAAATAAATAAAACTCTAGTACTATAATTTATTTTTGAAAATTCAATGCATAGATGGTGTAGAAAAGTATTTCCACATGTAGAAATCTGTCTTAAATTCTCTTGCTCAATTGTGACTTGTGAGAAGGTATAATAAGTTATTAAATGTCTTTTTACCGTTAATTAATGAGAAAAAGAATCAGAAAAAATAACTGAAAGTTTATATATAAAAATTTATATATATATTTATAGAAAAAAAGAATATACAATCTTTCAAAATAGGGAAGCAGTAAAGTGACTGATATTCCTAACCTAATGGAAATGAAAGAGAGATTCTACCATTATAATTTAGAAGAATCTTCCAATAAATTAGTGATATTATTCTACCATATCTTTTCCATTTTTAGGTAACTAAATAATAATAATAATAATAATAATAATAAATTGTAGAAAAGGAGTAAACAATTTTTCTATAAATTCCCCACCAAGTGATTCCCTAAAACAACTCCCAGAAAAGTGAGAGAGTGTTTAGTTTCTAATTTATAGAAACTGCCCTCTCTTTCACCCCGTGAAAACAGAGCCCCTCCCCAAAAAACAGAGCAAAAACAGAGCAATCGCATTTGATGGCCCATCGCCCCATCGCTCAAACCCTGGTCCAATCCCTCCGCCGCTCCGCCGCCCGTCCCCTTAACTCCGCCGCTGCGGCCGCCGTCGTACCCACAATCAATTTTCCCGCCACCGATCCCCTGGCCGCCAACTCCTCCTCCGTGCTCGACCTTGAAGACACGCAGAAGCTCTTCTCGAAAGTCTCGTCCCTGAAGCTTCTGAAATCGTCGGCGAACCAATTTGCGACGGCGGTGGAGCCGGTGGTGGACCTGGGCACGTGGGTGATGAACTTGCGGCACGTGAAGGAGGAGGGGGTTGTGCGGGATTTGGTGCTCGGGGCGGTGAAGCACACCATCTTCGAGCATTTCTGTGCAGGCGAGACGCCGGAGGAGGCTTTCAGGACGGCCGCAAAGCTCCCCGAAATCGGGCTCAAAGGGATGCTGTGTTACGCGGTCGAACATGCAATGGATACCGAGTCTTGTGACAAGAATTTTAGAGGGTTTTTAGAAACCATCGAATCCACAAAGAATTTGCCCCAATCTCCCGTAAGTTTTTATGAAATCATCTATTTTTCCTATATATTATTATTTGCCTGATTCTGGTTTGGTTTGGTTGCGGCTTTTCAATAAATAATTTCGTTCATTTCTAATTAGGAAAAAAACTGGATGCATATAGATTAAAACTTACAACTTATTAGTGTTAAAAATAAAACAAAAAAGCTGGAATTTATAATCTAAAATTTGAAGAATGAATGTACAGAATTCATTATTAAATATGAACGTGGAATTTGGGGTGAACAAATAACAAATAGTTTCTTAATTCAAGAGGACCGTTGTAACGAAACGCTACTATTATTTAGATGATTGAAGATTATTATATATACATACTGGTTAGAGGATTCCCTAAAATTTAATCTCTTGAATTTTAATTTAGAGGCTCATTTAGGAGCACCTGGATGAGTATCCTTGCCACATCAACAATATTGTCATCCAAACCTTACGTTTTTATCTAAACCCATCTCATTTTCTAAGATTTCCTTTAAATTAGTGATATAAATGCTATAATTTTGTTTTGAACAGGTCAGTTTTGTGATTTTGAAGATCACAGCAATTTGCACCATGGGACTACTCAATAGAGTAAGCGATCTCCTACGATGGGAGTACAATAACCGATCGTGCACCCTCCCGTGGAAGCTGAAAACCCTACCCATCTTCACGGACTCGAGCCCATTCTACCACACCCAATCCAAGCCCGACCCGCTAACCCAACCCGAACTCGACCTACTCTACCAAACCCACGAGAAAATCCAAATCCTATGCCAAAAATGCACCGAAAACAACATCCCATTACTAATCGACGCGGAAGACACAACGGTCCAACCCGCGATAGATTATTTTACGTATTGGGCTTCGGTCAATTACAATAGAGACGACAATCCGATTGTTTTCGGGACAATGCAAACGTACTTGAAGGACGCGAAGGAGCGGTTGGTGAATGCTTATAGAGGAGCCAAGGAGTTGGGGGTACCGTTGGGAGTGAAGTTGGTTAGAGGGGCATATATGTCATTTGAGAGGGAGCGGGCGGGGGCTCTCGGGGTTGAATCTCCGATACACAATAGTATCGATCAGACGCATAATTGTTTTAACGAGTGTACCTCTTTTATGCTTGACAAGGCTGCTAATGGCTCTGGCTCCGTTGTTCTTGCTACTCACAATGTTGACTCAGGTTAAAAAAAAAAACAGAAATTTATATGTTTGTATGTCCTTTTTCTTTGATTTTAAAATCAACCAACTTTTTTTCTAAACTCTTACCGAATTTTTGGAAATTTTCAGAAAACAATTCGTTTTTAAGTTATTTCTTTTATGCTAAAAATAGAATAAAGTTCCACAAGCATGAATATGTATGGATTTCAAATTCATATCCTGCTAGATTTTCTTAAATTTAAGATGATTCAATAGTGTCATTCTTTTGATTTTCATTTGAAAAAAAAATAAAGGGTAACTTTTCTGTTTCTTTTTCGATCGTCTACATTTGTTTAAAAAAGAAAACTCAAATCTAAAAATATGCTCCAAAATTTGTCACATAAGAATTTTTCTTTTTGTAAAAATATTACTTCATGCTTTAGCCTCACAATTCTGGACATTTTCATAAAATTTGTTTTTTCAAAATTTGGTGTTAATATTGGTGTGAAAAATGTTTTACAGGGAATAGAGCAGCAGCTGAGGCTAAGGAGCTGGGGATAGGAAAAGACAATAATAGGCTTCAATTCGGTCAGCTGTACGGAATGTGTGATGGGCTCTCGTATGGGCTTAGGAATGCGGGCTTTCAAGTGAGCAAATACATGCCGTTCGGCCCAGTTGGTCTCGTAATCCCTTACCTTCTCAGGAGGGCCGAAGAGAACCGAGGCATGCTGTCCACGTCATCACTCGACAGGCAACTCCTAAGGTATGACTATCGGTTTGTATGGTTGCTGCTTCTTATTGAAGATTTTGTGAGCTTGTACTTAAAAAGTTGTTTAAATAATATGCATGCTAAGATTTTCTTTGTATTTTGACATTAAAAGTTAGTTTTTATGCAAAAGCTGTGACAAACAAACCCAATTGACTTGCACTAATATTATGGGTTTCCAACTTGTTTGGGACAAAAGATAAAAGCATACTGAGGTTAAAATCTGAGTATCCTAATGGACATAAAAATAAAGAAACGGAAAAAAAAAGTTTGTAGGTTTGGAATCCAGGGTTGGGCAACGGTTCGGTGTACCGATTTCGGTTCAGTTTTTAGCCTTTAAAAAATCAGTTTTTTCTAATTTTCGGTTCGGTTATTGGGTCAATGTTTAATGGTTCGATTCAAACCAAACTAAATCGACATGAAATTACAAAAACTCTCTCTCTCTCAGATTTACATATCTATTTGTTGTTTAGGGTTTGGTTGTTGCTTTCATATATATACATACATATATGACAAAACAATGTACATATACACACACACCCAGAGGGTTGTTGGTTGTTGAAGAGAGTTATGATTCGGTTAATAGTTTGGAAATGATTTGTTAATAGTTTAGGAATGATTCGGTTCGAAATAGTTTGAACCGAACCAAACCAGTTCGGTTCAAGTCGGTTTTTTGGCTGAATTGGTTCCATTAGGAAAATTAAGTCCATGGTTTATTTAGATTGGAATGAACTGGTTCGATTTTAAACCGACAGAACTGTTACCCACCCTTGCTTTGATCCATAAGTTTTTGATTTGTTATAGTTTAGTCCTATAAATTTTCATTTTTATCAAATTTGACCCCAAAATCAAACTGTGGGTTATCACAACAAGAATGTTAATCGTAAAGTAGAGCGTAATGTGGAAATGACTATAAATCATAGACCTATTTGAAAATCTAGATATTCAAGTTTTATTTAGCGTATAGTCCGCGCGTTACACGGGTTAGTAAAAATTTTTTTTAATTATTTGATCTAAAGTATGTTATTTTGTATATTTTTTTCACTATTTTCGTAATAATTTTAAAATTTTATCTTACATATTCAGAAACTTTATTATGATATTATTTTCAAATAAATTAATAT
>MKEJ01098681.1:0-13502 GCA_001753735.1 Embelia ribes | reverse complement strand
ATAAAACAACTCTGACTGAACAATTGAATCAAAAAGGGGAGACAAAAGTTGCCAGTAAATAAAACAACTCTAACTGAACAATTGAATCAAGAGCCTTTAGCATTTACCTGAAATTCTTATTTCGCTTTACCAATTCTTTCTCGGTCCAAAGAGTCGACAACATAAATCTGAAAAATTTTGAAGCACACAGTCAGCTGTATACTTGTATAATCTTTAGAACTGTTTAAAGTTTAAACAAAAGATAAGTTTCTTTTTTTTCCATCCTAAAACGGGAAGAGGACGATTTTAAACATTTTTATAATCTGCACAAAAGTAAATTTGCACTACCATGAAACTTGAGGGCAAAACCATATTTATATCATTAAGAGTCACTTGACAGTTAAAACAAAGTAGAGTCAATTATCACAAAAACATGATAAAAGATCAATGAACATAGAGAAAATCAGCAAAATATGATAACAAAAATTCACCTTACCAATCCATCAGTATTGTTGAAGTAATGCCTCCGTAGTGGCATAAGCTTCTCTTGCCCTCCCTCATCCCACACAGTGAATACGACATTCTTATATTGCACCTTTTCCACATTGAAACCTACATTTTATGGGAAATGAAGAAAAGCAATAATCAGGATTTCCTCAACACCTGACATACATAATGCTATGTGGAACATCAAAATACTGCTCATTTGCAACACAAAGAAATACAAATACGATAAGATATAAAGTACATCCATACTCATAAATAATTAATCTATATGCAGAGAGAAGTGTAAATATACATGTATATATGAATATGTACTTGCGAACCAATGAAGTAGCATGCAGGTCTCTTGGTAGATGGTGATTGCTGATGGACT
This sequence comes from Embelia ribes, assembly GCA_001753735.1. Classification (NCBI taxonomy): domain Eukaryota; kingdom Viridiplantae; phylum Streptophyta; class Magnoliopsida; order Ericales; family Primulaceae; genus Embelia; species Embelia ribes. The sequence goes on along the minus strand of MKEJ01098681.1, from coordinate 12,646 downwards.
TAAATAACAATTACAAACACATCACTATAAAAAGGTGCTGAATGAAACCCAGGTCCAATATTATATATATCTTAAGAGTTTGACTCAAGTCTAACAACGAGCATTCAAAGTTTAAACCACTTCAGTCAATATTCATAAATGTAGTTTTACCCAAAATCTGTTGCACCTTTATTCTCATAACCAATTGACATAATAGCAGCCTCATGGCAGTTTGCAGCTTATCACCAACTTGTATCCTAAACTTTCCAGCAGAAACCAAACTAAACCCATGGTTCATTGAAAAGAAGATAGTTTGGTCAGTGAAGTAAACACATAAACACACTGGTATAATATTCTAATTCATAGCAATTAAAGTCATCTATTGACAGTTTTCTTTTTGGCTTTTTGGTTAGCTTCTGCAGGCTATCAAACTTGTTTTTTCTCATGTTTCTAAATCAGATATCCAACAACAAAGTTATTAGAATTCAAAATATCTTAATTTATTTTTTCATTCCATACAGACTTCCAAAAAAAGGCTTCTATTGATGAATTCAAATTACCATTTACTAGAGAACTGTTCTGAGAAAAGCAAATGTAGATGTATGTCTATTTCTAAATTTTGTGGTGCAAAAACCACTTCCGTTAATTTGAAGATATTAGCGACCAGTTCTGTAAAGAAATAAGTAAAAAGAAAACCAATGAAAAACCAACAACAAGAGAATATCTTTGGAACGGTTACCCAGAGAACCAATTTGGCCTTAGAGAAAATCATTAATCACGCCATCTAATTTGAAGACTTCCAAACATCAGTGATATACCAATAGTAGGAACAGTTGACAAAACTTCTCCAATGTGCAGCTTGTAGAGGATAGTTGTTTTACCAGCAACATCCAATCCAAGCATAATAACTTACAAGAGTTACACAGTGACTGATCATGCATTGGCTACTCATACAAATAAAAAAGGACCTAGCTTTTAAAAATCCGTAAACACCTTAAATGCTACATGCAATTGGGGCTAATCAATGATGGACGGTCCTATTCTTTGTCATAACAAAGAAGGTAGACAAGAGAAGCACTTAGAGGCAGGGTTAACAAGTAAAATAGGAGCAGTAGTAAAGACTTTCAAAGAAGCACAACCAAACAACTTTCATCTTTCTGACTCATGTTCATAAGAATAAAACAGAAAACTGAAGCTTTCAAGAAGTCAAATTTCCTACCCATACATGTCCATAAAAAAGGAACAGTACTGATAGAGAAACACTTTTGATCCTGAAAGAACTACTAAATCTTGATGTCCTCAAGATACACTTTGCAGATATAGCAGAGCTATTGCTTACAGAAGCAACTTAATAACTTCAATTTGGCTAATTGCCTAAGTGTGTTGAAAATCCCAATTGTTGTTTGCCATTTCTTAACGAATTGCAAGGGGAGTTTATAAAAGTACGTATAAAGAGGCTCATGCGCAGATGATTGATCTTGATAAAGCTCACTCTCTCCCCCGGAAGAGCAGCTCATAAAAGAATCGACTCAAACAATGTTAACATGATGCTCCCCACACCCATATGACAGATTGACCTAATCTCCAATCCACAAAACACGGCCTAGTGAGACTGCCGAAAAGCTGCATATAACAATGTTAAGTTCCTAATCCATGGGATCACTTTCTTAAAAGGGGAAGACACTGTTCTTCAGCCTCGAACCTACCCCGTAACAAATCTTAACTGACAATATCATGTAGATTGTTACACCAACTAGGGTATTCTTTATCAAAATGAACACTATATCTAACCAAGTGGTGTTAGAGACTTAAAAGCATAATGTAGAGGGAGACAGAAAACTAAGCAGTTGGCTGGGAGAGCCCCCTGATATAATCCATAATTGAATTCTATCCTAAAAAATCGGCTTGCAACTGAAGATTTTGAATCTAATTACATACATATCACAGAGGAAGACATCCCCCACAACATACACAAACCCCTAACTGGTATGATCCCGTATATACTCTTAAACTAGAGACAAAATTAAGCCCCCATGGGAGCCTAACTAACTCATCTTATCTCGGAAACCCAATCTAGAAAGAATATTAAAAACCTAGATGCCCCCTATCCCTAAAAAAACATATGATCCCTTTTACAGCTATAGAAAACCTAAAATACACATGATACTAACGAGTGGTGTAGGAGAAGTCATGTTATCGATATGGCATGATATTATGTCTTGGTTCCATATAGCCAACCCCAAATTCTTGTAATCAAGGCTTGGTTGTTGATGCTTGCTTCATTGTGCAAAAAGAGTACAAGAAGTAAAATCAAAATAAATATACTAAGAGCATTCGCACCAATCTTTCTATAAGAAAGATTTCTCTCGTTTGATTTCTAATTTGAGAAATCAAATATGAGAAATGATCTACGTCAACGTTTCTATTTTTACAATTTCTAGTTTCTAGTCTCAGCAGAAATGTTGTAGCAGATTTTTGAGCGAAGAAATCTACCATTCATATTTTCCTATTGAAATTTATTTTTTGCACCAGAACTATGAGAGCATTCAGACCAATATTTCTTATTTTATTTCTAAATCTCACTTTCTAGAAACCCATTTCTCATACAAAATAGAAATGAGTCACACCAGACTTTATAAAATGCCATTTCTATATATAGAAATAATTAACATGCACGCATACATTGCGATTTGTGGGTCATATATTCGTCCCGTTGGAAACAACCTCTCTGGCTAGAAACAGGAATAAGGTTGCATACATCAGACTCTTCTAAACCCCACAATGCGGGAGTTTTGTGCACTGGGTCATCCATAATAGTATGGCGTATTTGTTTTATTTTAGTGCGGAATTTTTATTTTTTCAAATGGCGAAATTGTGAATATAAAATTTTTTGATACAAAAAGTTACTGTAACATTTCTATAAACCTTTCTCGAAATAAAAAGACTTACTGAGGAGATTTCTCTCCATAATTTCTCATTTGAGAAGTTAGATGGGAAAGATATCCCCTATAGAAAGACTGCTGTGAAAGCTCTAAAATACTAGTTAAGATTAGGAAAATTTTATTTTTAATATTTTATTATATGATGTACAATTAGTCGAGTTCAATGTATTGGGATTTTAAGGTTTGGATAACGACAATGATGATTATATAATGTATAATTATTTGAATAATTTTCAATAAATTTTATACAAAGTCTGGTCTAGACAATTTTCCAAGTAGTAATTTCTAGTCAGATGAATGGCTTTCTAGAAAGTGAGATTGAGAAATTAAATGAGAAAGGTTGGCGTGGATGTTCTTATGCGAACAAACATTAGTTTGAGATAAATTAATCTTTCGAGAAAAGAAAAAGTTGGGCGCAAAACTGTTGTTTTGAGGAAATTGAATGTTTTAGCTTAACCATAGGGATTGTTAGAGGTTTTCATTAAATTGGTACTCAACGACTACTGTTGTATTAGTGTTGATTGTAAAAATCTGCTAACCACCATTTGATTTGAACAATTTTATTCACTAAGATTGATTTGTAGTCCCTACAGATCTAGCTTAACAGGGCTTTTCGGTAGTTGGGTTCTCTTTAGTGTCCACCAATTTAGGTTGTTTTAATGCTTACTGTTTGCTTGATTATGACTGTTCATATCTGCTTACAACCATTTGATTCAAACAATTTAATTTGTTCAGGTTTAATTAAGCATGACACTGTCGATTTCAGGAAATTGAACATTTGAGCTTATCCGTAGGCCTGATTGGTGGTTGAGGTTTTGTTAAAATCATATTATTCATATATGGAGCCGGTGGCAGTAACTCTGGAATGTAGAGGGAGAAAAAGGAGAAGGAAGGATGTGCAAGGTCCGGTGTCGGGTTCGAGAGCTAAGAGGCAGGTGGTAGCAACAAGGGGTAAAATGTTATTAGTTGGTAGATACATTAAGAAAGACTTTGAGGGTAGTGGGGTTTTCCTTGGGAAGATTGTTTCTTACGAGGATGGGTTATATGGGGTCGATTATGAAGATGGGGATTGTGAAGATTTAAATGGTGCCGAGTTGAAGGATTATCTTGTCGAGGATGGTGATTTGGACAAAAGTTTGATGGCAAGGAAGAGCAAATTGGATGAATTGATAGCTAAGAAAAATATGAAACGTGCGGAGGGTACCACAAATGATGTTAAGATGGTAAAGGAGCCTTTATTGTCTGAGATGCAAAATGGAGGGGGTCATGAAATTGATGTTGTTGAATTTAATGGCAATGGTGATCTATCAAGTGACTCGTTCGAACACAATCAAGATGAGGATTTGATCACAGAGGTCAATGCCCCTGTTGTCCCTCCGCCGGTGTTGCCTCCTTCTTCTGGAAACATTGGAATTCCAGAGGAATATGTTTCGTACCTTCTCTCAGTGTATGGTTTCTTGCGTTCCTTCAGTATACAGCTGTTTTTGAGTCCCTTCGGACTTGATGATTTTGTAGGATCACTTAACTGTCCTCTCCCAAATACGCTGTTGGATGCTATTCATGTTTCTCTAATGCGTATGTTGAAACGGCATCTTGAAATGCTCGCTGCTGAAGGTTCTGAGTTGGCATCGAAATGCATGAGGTACTACTTCTTTGCCCATATCTTTCTGGTGTTTTGATTTTGATTCTTGGTGCTAATTAAAATTGGCATTCCCCGATTGAGATGTTGGGCATATTGGATTTTGCTCATGCAACATCCTGAAAGAGGCAATTTTTACATGAGAATGATAATGCAATGATGGAAGAAACATTATGTACCAATTATTTCATCCTCTTAACACACCTATGAAGCTACAAGCATCACTCATTTTGTATGCTCATTGATAGTTAGTTAATGCATTCATTTAGCTGTGACATTAAGTTAATATTACGCCTCATCTTCGGATTTAGGTTGACAGATTGGAGCTTGCTCGACACATTGACTTGGCCTATTTACTTGGTCCAGTATTTGATGATATCGAGACATATAAGCGGACCGCAGTGGAAAGGATTTTATGTTGATGCTTTAGAGAAAGATTATTATTCTTTACCATCTGGTTCGAAGTTGATGATCCTGCAGTTCTTGTGCGATGACGTTCTAGAATCTGTGGAGCTAAGATCAGAAATTGACATACGTGAAGAAGCTGAAGTTGGAATAGATCTGGATGCTGTTTCATCTTCTGCTTCCGAGGGGCCAAGAAGGGTGCATCCTAGGTACTCGAAGACCTCTGCTTGCAAGAATGAAGAAGCTGTAGGGATCATAACAGGAATTCATGTGACAAATCGTTCTTGTAGCTGCATAGAAGGCACTGAAGCAAATGAGGATGCTGATATTGTTGATGATGGCAATGGAGATGAATGCAGGCTATGCGGTATGGATGGTACTTTGCTTTGTTGCGATGGCTGTCCATCGGCTTACCATTCAAGATGTATTGGCGTAAGCAAAGTGTTTATACCTGAAGGGACATGGTACTGTCCAGAATGTGAAATTAGCAGGGCTGGGTTAACAATTGCTTGGGGCACATTGCTAACAGGAGCACAGTTTTTTGGCATTGATTTGTATGGGCATGTTTATTTGGGCACTTGCAATCATTTACTAGTGTAAGTATCTCTTTTCCCTCGTGTATTATTGTCTTCTTATCTGTAGTTGGTTTATTTGCATCAATAATCTGTCTTGGTTTGGATGATGTTTTGCTTGTCTATCTGTTATATCATAAATTCTATTGCTTCATTATCACGTGAGATCGTCTTATGAACCACTATAATTAACTGCAGGTTGGAGGTTTTGATCAAATCAGAGCCGTGTTTCAGATATTACCGTCAGAATGACATTCCAAAGGTCTTGCAAGCACTACTTTCATCTGGACAACATGTTATGTTGTACTTTGATATTTGCAAGGCGATTATACAATATTGGGACATTCAGAAAGATGTTATTATACCTTTTCTAGCTAAAGTTGAGATGGAAGAGCAATCAGCTGAGGTAAAGGATAATAGTCAATGTCTTCTGATTAATATGGTGGGTGGTGAAAGTTTTAAAATGCTAGACCTAGTTGAGCATAAGAAACTAGAAGGCTTGATAACTGAAACTGATGCGGAAAATATAGTAGATTCATGTCAGAAGAAATCCAATAAGGATTCTTTGCTTAACAGAAGCTCACTAATTACAAGGACCAATGTATGTTACCGTAGTCTTCTGGACATATTGTTTCAAAGCGAGGACACTAAGCAAGTTATTGGTGCTGATAATAGAAAGTCATCTGATGACGGTTCTTACAAGGGGCTACATTTTAATTCTCAAGCATACACTAATAATTACAGTCAAGGAGACTTTGCTGCTTCAGCAGCTGCCAATCTGGCTGTTCTTTCTTCTGAAGAAAAAGAGGTTTCCGAGTCCCATGCTTTGGACAAACGTAGGAAAATGGCACTTGCTGACAATTTACTGCAAATGAAAGCTTTTTCATCAGTAGCTGTACGATTTTTCTGGCTGACTACTGAAAAGAAGCTGGTAGAAGTTCCAAGAGAAAGGTGTGGTTGGTGCTTTTCATGCAAGGCTCCAGCTACGAGCAAGAGAGGGTGCTTGTTGAATGCTGCTGCCTCAAATGCTATTAAAGGTGCAATGAAGATTCTTGCTGGCCTTCCTGTTATAAAGAACGGAGAGGGAAGCCTTCGTGCAATTGCAACGTATATCATATTCATGGAGGAGTGTTTATGTGGTTTGGTTGTTGGTGCTTTCCGAACTCCTGCATACCGAACGCAGTGGCGTAAACAAGTGGAACAGGCTACAACCCACGGCACCATAAAGTCTCTTCTGCTTGAGGTGAGCGCTCATTCATTTTGTTGTATTTTACTTTGGGATGCTTGAATTTTTCTACTTCAATAATAAACTTTTTTGTTAAGATCTCTTTTTCTTGTTAAATTATCTTGGCTGTCTCCATCTTTGTCCTGTATCATCAGCAGCAGATGTTGAAACTGTCAACCTTTACGAATCAATATTTCTGAATTCCATAATTTCTTTTAGTGCAGTAATTACCCAAGGTTTCTCTTCAGAAAAAGTTGTAAATTTTAGAAGCTTGATTTTTCTTTTGCTTGGACCTTGGCTGATTTTGTGGGAGGATTGAATGGGGCTTGTCTATAGAATTGGGGACAATGATCCCTCTTATTATGTAATTGCTGTTAGCTTACTGTCGTGTTGTCCTTCTGTTGCCCCAACTCCATACCCATGTTACATTAATATGCATTTAATGTTAAAAGAGAGGGAGCTGACATATAATTAAAGAAAAGAAGTTGACTGTAAAAAGAATTAATATTATGTGGAGATTCTTGATCGTCTCTCTTCAATTTTACGTGAATTTTAGCTAGATAAAGATGATTATATAAAAGAGAAGTTTCTTGGATGGATAACTTTACTCATCCGGTCACCATCTTTATAATATTAGGGACTTCAATGTCCTGTAGGAATATTTTTGTGAATTTTAGACGTTTTTTTGCTTTTATATGCATATATGGCTAATAATAATGTCTTAAGATAAAGCTCTTAGGATTATGTTCAATATTAATTATTAAGGACTACCAATTGGTAATGCTATGTTTCTAATTCTGCAGCTGGAGAGAAATATTCGTGCTGTTGCCCTCTCTCCGGACTGGTTTAAGCTTGTGGAAAGTTGGTTAATTGAATCCTCGGTAACCCAAAATGCCACAATTGGCACGGGTTCTACTCAAAGGCGTGGTTTAAGTGGGAGACGGGGTAGGAAAACATCCGTTGTGTCTGAAGCTGTTTCTGATGATCAAACTGATAGCTCAATTGATTTTACCTGGTGGAGAGGAGGGATGTTTTCAAAGCATATCCTACAGAGAGGAGTTTTGCCACATTCAGTGGTTAAGAAAGCAGCTCGACAAGGTAAATTACATCCTCTTTTCATTCAGCTAGATTAATGCTTTCTCATTGGACATGTCATTGGCACTGATTTTTTACTCTTTTTTTAAAAGTTTGTTTCACACATTAAGTTTGCCATTGGCAGTGATAGTACACGAAATGTGCTTGACTATTTGGTCTTGGGAAACGGTTTGTTTTTAAATTTCTTTAAATTATGCCAAGTTGTTTTGGGTGGATGATGTTTTAATTTCATAAATGAAAACGATGTGAGCTAGGAAAAGACAGTCTGTTTAAAGTTGATGCTCACATGTTAGACCTGAGACCTGACACTCATTTAAGACTTCTTTGGTTTGTAGGTATATTGTATGTTTTGCCCTTTTAATGAGTAGACACATGGCGGTCACTCAAAGGGCATGTGTCCTCACTTAAGCATACGTGTTTATTTAACAATACCTAATACATGTTGGGGCTCTAATATTAAAGTAGCAAGGAATTAAATATACTAGTTAGCCTGCATATAGAGTCAGAAGACAATTGTTTGCTTTTAATTTTTTACTAGAAGAATAGTTTTGCTTATAGTTTGAGCAATGGATTTATCCGACCTCAAAATGTTAATTTTACATTCATAAAACTAGCGAAAATGAAATCTAAAGCAGAAGCAAAAAGTTATGAGGAAACAGCTTATCATGCAATAAATTGTTTGGAAGACAATCCGAAACTTGGCTCCTCTTGTCATTCAGGTGGTTGTCGAAGGATTCCAGGAATTGTTTATGCTGAAGGCTCTGAGATTCCTAAAAGGAGTAGACAGTATTTTTGGAGAGCTGCTGTTGAAATGAGTAAAAATGCATCTGAGCTTGCTCTTCAGGTACGTACTATTTTTTTGATCTACTTGCTTGCACGAGTATACTTTCTTTCTTTATGGTGTTGCTTAATATTACCCCGCTATTGGTCTTTTTCACTTGAGCCATGCGGGTGTTGTGTACTTGTAACACATTTGACTGGAGAGTTAATCCCTTTTTCAGGTAAGGCGATTAGACCATTATGTAAGATGGAGTGATCTTGTCCGTCCTGAACAAACCCTTCAAGATGGTAAAGGTCAAGAGGCAGAAGCTTTGGCTTTTAGAAATGCTTATGTTTGTGATAAGAAAAGCTTGGAAGATAAGATTATATATGGAGTTTCATTCAGGAGTCAAAAACATCTTCCTTCTCGTGTCATGAAGAATATCGTAGAAGTAGAACAAAGCCAGGATGGGAGAGAAGTATACTGGTTTTCTGAGACTCGTATTCCTTTATATTTGATCAAAGAGTATGAAGAAAAGATTGACAAAATGCATTTGCCTTTACCTGACAAGCCTGCAAATGTGCTCTCCAACTTACAAAAGAGACAGTTGAAAACTAGCCGTAAAGATATTTTCTCTTACTTGTCATTTAAGAGAGACAATTTGGTCAAGTGCGGTTGTGCTTCCTGTCAATTAGACGTTTTTCTCCGGTAAAATATTCTACCTCTCTCTCTCTCCTCCCTCCATATTCTTTGATTTGCTTAGGTAACATGTTTTTCCCCTCTTTCTTGTGTCAGGAATGCGGTCAAGTGCAATGCATGTGAAGGTACATAGCTATTTGTGGTCCTATTTTGTTTTCACTTGGTTTTTGTTTAAATTACTGGAGATACCCTTTAGTCTTTATTGATGTTCAAAGAATTTTATTAAAAAAGCCCATAAGAATCTAGTGCATGGTGGAAAAATCTCACAAAGAACCAAATAAATGGCTGCCATATTTTTATGCCCTAAAGAATTGTTGACTGTAAAATATTTCAGTTCCTGACTTTAATCATCACTTCTTTTTTAATCAGGTTTTTGTCACGAGAGATGCACCATTGGTTCAACAAATCACAGGGATGGCAAAGTTGAGCACATGATAACCTGCAAAAGTTGCCATACCAAAAGTCTTCCAAAAAGTGAAAATGAGTCGCCAACTAGTCCTTTGCTTTTCCAAGGGCGAGCTATTCAGAATGTAGTTACAGCCGGTAAAGGCTTCCAGCAGACGAGCTTTCATAAACCTGTAACGCCTGTTGGACATGTAAATAGTCCATTGGAGATTAAATCAGGTGTACGGGATTCTGGTTCAGTGTCAAAACCAAAGATAGCTTCTTGGGGCCTGATATTTAAAAAGAATAAAGCAGGAAAAAGTTTAGAAGAGAAGGAAAAAGAAGATGCAGAAGGATTAAAATTTAGGATGAGGCACATTCTTAGGAAAAGCAATTGGAACAGAATTTCGGAAGGACCTAAATGTCACTTGTGTGATCAGCCTTACAATCCCGGGCTCACGTATATTCGCTGTGACACATGCAAAAGTAATCTACACGATCTTTCTTCCCCACTCTCTCTGCTATTCTCTGTGTTGATTTATCATTCTTTCAACTTTCCTTTTTGTGAATTTGTTGCAGATTGGTATCATGCTGATTCCTTAGAACTTGAGGAGTCGAAGATTTCTGATTTGGTGGGATTCAAGTGTTGCAGATGTCGTAGGATAAGATCTCCAGTGTGTCCCTACATGGATCCTAACAAGAAAAAAACAGTAGAGCCCAAAAGGTTACGTACAAGGGAGGCAAAAGGGTCAAATTCAGAAACCGACAGTCTTAATCCAGCCATTTCTGATCAACCAAAGGAAATTGAAAGCACCCCTCTTCTCTCTCCACCAATGGATGTTGTTCCCTGCATATCAGGGGAAGACCCTCTTCTTTATTCTATTTCGATGGTTGAGCAAGTTTCAGAACCTAATTCTGAAAGCGATACCCAATGGGACTCTGTTACTTCTGCCCCTAGAACAGGGCCCCAGAAGCTGCCAATTAGAAGGCTTTTGAATAATGACAAGAATACAGATTTGTACACAGCCACTGATCAGGGGAATTTTCCTGGGCCGGTACAGGATTATTCCTCATCTCCTTGTGTTGAGTGGGATGCTTCTGGAAATGGTTTGGAGAATGGTATTTCGTTCGACTGCAATGACTTCAACTTTGAGGATATGGAGTTTGAACCTCAGACTTATTTCTCCTTCAATGAGTTACTGGCACCAGATGATGATGCTCAAGAAGATGAAGCTAATGCAGGCAAGATCGACTCCGGAGATTTGTATGTAGATGATTTTGACAATTCTTATGGGAACTTACGAAATGAGTTCCCCGAGGATCTTGTAATGATTGTTGATGACCTCACTGGACAAGAACCGAGTAACATTCCTGCAGAAACTTGTGGTGATGTAATTTTTTGTCAAGGCTGTTCTCTTGCGGACCCAAGTCCTGATCTTTGTTGCCAGATTTGTGGGCTATGTTTGCACAGCCATTGTTCACCTTGGGAAGAACAGTACCCCGTGGAGGGCCAGTGGAGATGTGGCAAGTGCCGAGAGTGGCGTTAATTGATGATCGTGTTATACAGGCTTTGGCTACATGATTGTCCATTTGGACACTCGAAATACAAAATGGACCTGAGTGATTGTCCATTGTTGCATGGGCAAGTTAATTCGTGAATTTATTGTGCTTGTGGAGGTGTTGCTGGTGATTTAGTACTTTCGAGGCATTGATTTGGTGATTTTGATGATTTGAAGCAACATGGAAACACTTAAGAGAATTACTTCTTTTGGCTAGTACAGATAGATAAGCTAGAATTTTTTGGTGCTTGTGTAAACATATTTTCTCCTTTATTTAAAGATTAGAGAGGATATTATCTTCTAGTTGGTAGTTGTGATTAGTTTCTCAAAAGAAAGAAAAAATCGCTTTGGAATTTCCTCAAGGTTACTTTGGAATGGAGTTTATTGTTCTTGGTCCACTTGTGCTGTATAATTTTACGACTTGTGAGATTGAACTTTCATTGCCCTACGAAAAACAAGTTACTGAACTTTTTCACCCTTTATTCTACTACAAATTTTTTATTGTTCGACACCTATGCAGTTGCAGTAGAAGTATCTATCTATAACCTTACTTGGTAGTTGTGTAACTTGTGAATTTAGATTTTCTCAGAGGATGGAAAAAGCAGATACAAATTCGCTTCTTGTCATTTTAGAGGTTACCGGAGCGGAATGGGGTCCTTGGTCCTGTGGCCATAGTTCTATGCTATGTAATAAAATTTTGCGCGGGGGCTGCCCCGCTGCCCCTGTAACGGTTGCAAAGAGGCCCTTTTGCTGTCAAGTTTAAAACTATTAAACCTCCCGCTCCACACAATAAAAGATTATATGCTGCAAGCATATCCTTGGTCCATTGTTAAGTTTAAAATGTTTTGAAATTTGGACTCTTGTCCATTGCCTTGTAGAAACAATGACTGAGCTGTGTTGCTTTTTATTCTACAAATTATGGATTTTGTGAAGAATGCATGATAGATAGAGCGTAATATTCAGCAAAAATACAGTCACACCCGGTGGGACTCGAACCCACAATCGCCTGATTAGAAGTCAGACGCCTTATCCATTAGGCCACGGGTGCCTTGTACGTTAGAGACACATAGTATTATAATTTGTCGCATTTTGGATAGAAAGAAAACGCAGTTAACCCAAATTTGGAATGCTAAGTCTTCCCTTACTGCTTACAATGTTAATTACGGTTCGCCACTAAGAGACACTGCAGTAAAGAATTCAATCTTAGTACGCTTCGGAAAAGCAATCGAATTTTACTCTCTCAGTCAACTTCGTTGATGTTCATTTGAGTGAGATTATATAAAGGCCAATTTTAAAAAGTACAGATAATTAAAATACGGAAACGGAAAACGGGCTCAAAGAACAGGGAAAACGAGAAACAAAGATATAAAGAAAATAGAATGAAAAC
>MKEJ01098664.1:0-13390 GCA_001753735.1 Embelia ribes | reverse complement strand
TTTTTTTTTTTTTTTGTAATCTAGGTCTATTATCAAGTCTTGATTCATTTTTGCCCTTTAATTTAGCTGAATTGTGGGGTTTCAGGCGGGGAATTTGTTTAAATCTTTTTGTCACTCAATTTTGGCATTCGATATGTGCTTCCCTAATTTGTGAATGGGGGATTGGTGTAATGCCTCTGTACTTCTTTTTCTTTCTTTATGCATCTTATAATTCATTTAGATAAACTGTTCTGTTTCTTTTTTGTGAATTTGGGGTTTCCGGTTGTTTTCTTTACTAGATTGATGACATGTTCATGAGGAATTAATATAGTTTCATTTGGTTTTGCTAATGTTGATGGTGTTCCTGCTTTGCCATTTGCATTGTTGTCGTAGTTAACTGGGCGGTGGATAATACTACTATTGTTTTCCATAATAAGTGAATAGATATTTTTTGTGCTAGAAGGAATGCAGTGTGAGCTTGTAATTCTTTTCAGTTTTCTAGGTCTCTTCGTTAAGTGAAAGTTCTATACAATTATTCAAATCATGTACATTTTATATTACATGTAAAATGTGTAGGGTTAAAAAAGATTCTTTTTATCTCTGTGGCGGGTATTATTGTCCGTATGAATCATTGTTTTTATGCGATATTTTGTTGGTATGTGTTCTTTGTAAAGCTACAAAAGTTCTTAATTCGAGCATGATTACTATTTTAGGGAGATGACATCATTCATTATAGTTGTATGTGTCCGTTACGTTAATCATTCCACATTCATTATGATGCGTTGAGTTCATCTGGCAATGCAGGATTTATGCTACTATTGCCCGTGCTTGTACCCTTGTATGTGTACTCATATTCATATATTTTCTATATGGTGCCAAAAATGTTGCTGTTTAATGTTTCCATATCTGTGGTAACAGATCGTTCGTACCAGAACTTTATATTTCCTTGGTTAGATTCAGAGAGTGAATAGAGAATCGGATTAACAATGAAACAGGCTTCAAATTGTCCAGAATTTCAAGTCAGTCAAGATTTTTCTCCCAATGATATGATGGAACTAAAAGTGAGACAATAACTTCTAGATTTAACCGTTGAGAGAGTTTTTTAGATCACTACAGCAGAGCAGTTGCCATGTTAAACCATGCTTTATCACATTATTATTATAAAATTTAGATAGGCCAATATATGTTTGAGCCTTTTACCTTTTTGACATAAAGCAAATAATTTAATTGATCTTTTGCAGCACTCAATCTTAGTGCACTTAGCTGCTGCTTCTTCTTCTTCTTCTTTTTTTATCGCTTTCTCTACTTTGTTTTCTATTTCAGAACTAGGGCACTAACAGAATGTTTAAATTTACAGACCAGAGAAGCAGAGACAAACTCGTTGAACCAACGAAAAAAGATTGAAGAACTCGAAGCGCAACTGCAAGAAGCTGAGGACATAGTGAAAGACCTTAGGGAAGAGTTGAGAGATGCACATGATGAACTTGAGAGAGTGAGAAAAAGCCACGCGAAGGAGAAAAAACTAGAAGCTGCATCTTCAGCAATTGTTTACATGGAAAAATCAGCTCTCAATCAAATTAATGAAGTGTACAACACCTATCAAGAAGACATTGACGGTAGTGGAAGTGATAATATGGTTGAACACGATACTGCCCCTATCCAAGAGGAGAACAAACAAATTTCTGTTGTAAATGACATGTATAACGCTTATCAAAAAGACATAGACGGTAGTGGAAGTGATAATAAAGTTGAACCTGATACTGCTCTTATCCCAAGCGAGAACAGACTAAATGTTGTTGAACTGCGAGGTGAGGTCAATAAGGTTCATCCTGAAAATAGTTTTTTCCAAATGGGAAGCTCGTTTGTAAGTAAACCAAATCTTCCCTCTATTATACTTAGAAGCAAGGGAACTGAACCCTACAGAAACCGACGCACTCAGAGGATCCGTGCATTTGAGGAGAAACTTATGGCTGGAGAGTTAACCTTTTCAGACACCATCAATACGGTTAAAAATGATGCTAATGGCAAAGAAGATGTAGAAGATGAAGAAATCTGTAAAGCATCAGGTCCCAAAGTTAACAGAAAGAAATGTGCAGTGCCAGCTGTTCAAAAAGTTAGGCTTCTCAAAAGGAAAAGGAGAATATTTACAAGAAATAAGAAAAGTACCATCCCCTTATCTGGGAACCTCTCTGATCCGGCTTTGGATGATGATCGAACATCTGATATATCTCGTGGAGAACTAAATTCTGACAATCACAATGTTGAACTGGATGAGAATCCTTTGGATCTGCTATCCAGGTTATCAGAAGATATACGAGATAAGAGTACACTTTTAAAGTGTACCAAGGTTTCTGAAAATGACGTGCTATCAAAAACTCTTAGTTTTCAAAGTGGTTGTGCAGATGTTGAAAAAGTTGATGTGCCTGTGGTGATCTCAAAGGAAGCAGTATCTGCCACAGATTGTGACCTTTCGAAACAACCAGCAACTGATAGGGTTTTTAAGTACACTTTCCAGAGGCGGAAGAAACAATTTATAAGCAACTCTGGTTTGAATCCCTCTGCTGAAAATAAAAGTGCGAAGGACATGGCAGTGGAGAAACAAAATGATCCGATGGAGCCGGAGAAATCTACCTCAGAGGCTGAGTCATCACGAAATAGTCGCCGTGTGGCACAAGTTGCTCGTCAGGTTGGTGTTTTTATGCTTATCTTGCTTTAATATCTTTTCAAGAAAAATTGTATTTTTTCGAAGAGAACGTCTACATAATTCATCCTTAATTGTTGTGGAATTTGCTAACGACGCAACAATTTAATGTGCTTCTTCCACCGCTGACATCTTTTAAAGACCATGTGCCGAAAACGGTTTCTGATTAACAATTTTTGCTCTTTATCATCCACTTTTTAGTGTGTCTTGGTGGCTTGAAGGGCTACGAATAAGGAGCATTTGTTCAGTGTTTCTGGTCCTGCACAAGGCTGAGTCAAATAAGGGAACACACGTGCTTAGGAAAATATTGATTCCAAGGAGAACAACGTAGGTTTATGTAATTGCGTTGTTAGCATGTTCTCCCTTTTGTTGGTCAAGTAATTTAGTTTGCCGTGATTAAAAGCAAAGATTCTTTTAAATTTTTAATTCTCATGTCCTTGGACAAGGCTACAATTTCAGTTCCGACTTCCAAAGTAATCATCTTCTGTTTGTACTCAGGTTTTATGAAACTTTTATATGCTTAAAAGAACGCCTGAAATAGAGTCATCGACTACAAAGAGAAGTTGGATAGTTCTTCTCTTTTTCCATGAGACATATCTTGGAGTCGGAAAACTGAAGTTTGTTTTAAATGTAACATTTGTCCGACATGGTATATTTGTTCAAAACAAGAGTCGTTGTGTTGTTTGAGGGAGTTAATAGTAATGTTAAATACTCATCAAGCTCCAAAACATTTCATTTCAAATCCATTCATTTCCATTGGGAGCTCTAGTTGTAGCGTCAGCATCTGAGTAGTCCTGTGAGTTCTCAAAGCAGCGGACATATTATACACTAGGTTTAGCCAAAACAATATTCTTATAATTTGGCATAAAGTTTAGCTAGTTCAAAACATACCGTGAACATGTGGAGACTAAAGATTTTTGATCAACCATAGTGACAATTGGAACCATTTGAGCACTTAACGTTGAGAAAGATATAAATTGAACTCCGTTTGGTTTAAGATGTCACTAGCGTTGCGAAACTCCTGTCCCTTCAGCATTCTCAAACGCTTGTGTTTGGTCTTGGATTACCTGTTCATTTTTCTCCACTGTCGCTATACTAATAAGTGCTAGTACCAAAACTCTTAACCTTGTGGGATGTTTAATAAAACATTAATGCTTTGGTGGAACTTCCTGTCGTTTTGACTGGTCTCTCATCTTATTTTGATTGAATCCTTCAAAATGATTTAATCCTAGCATCTACTTGTCTCTGATTTTACAGACAGCATATGGTAGATGACTTGAGATTATGCTCTTTTTTAACCTTTTTCGCAGGTTGTGTTAAGTGTTAACAAACACTCTCCGAAGTTCAAAATCAAACCAAAAAGAGAGAGAAAAAAGAACTTTTATATTACATGCATACCCATGTGGTGCTGGTTGCCTTTTTATGTTGAATTGTAGTTTGTTATGACAGCTGCATAAGCTAAGCTAATAGACATCGTCACATGGAATGCTAAAAAATTTGGCTTTTTTTTTTTTTTATCATATAATTTTCTATATTATGCTTAGTTTCATCAAATTTGTCTCAACAGCTTAGATGATTTTTCCCCCCTTGAGAGACCTCACAGCTTTTCATACAAAACACACTTTGGCAAAAAACATTAGTTGGATTTTTTATGCATTACAAATATTATTCTGTTCCAAGCCAAACTGAAGTCCTTTTATGCTACAACGTGATCATAACATTCGATGCAAGACAAATCTACTGAGTTCTCACAGGGTTAACTTACCTTAGTATTAACCATGGCTAATTTGCTCTTTTTCACTCTTTGCCAGCTCATATCACTGTCTGAGAAAAAATGGTGGAAGTAAATAATGGTTTTCCCACCGGTGCTGAATTTTGAGGGAGGAGAAATCTCGTCGTGAAGATGGAATTCGTCGGAGAATTATGTGGATCTCAGTTAGTATCAGTAATCTATATAGCTGTTTTTGGTATTTATTTCCTTTGCCATATCCATATTATAGGTTATAATTAATGAATTGTTTTATTGCAATGGTGTCGTATTTGGCAACGGATCGTTCTTAAGTTATATATAACATTTGGCTTAAATTGACTTAGTTTTATCCCTGATTACCTCTTGATTTTAGCTTACACTCGTTCTCTTTTGGCATTGCTTATTTGGCAGTTGAGGGAGGCAATCTTGTGCATGAAAAACAAAATAAATTTGTTGAACACATATTTAGTATTAGATAATCTTGAAAATTTTCTGGAAAATATTATTATTTGTAATTTATGGTGTTCATGTACATGTACATGTAGAAAGATCACAATAGCTTAATTTTGTAAATTAATGTTATTAGTTGTTAATTTGTGTCTAATTTGTAGGGACAAATTAATGCTGGAAAAGGGAAGAATTCCAATCATACTTAATTTCATGTACTTGTAAATTATCATTTCTTGTGAGTGCAATCAAGAATACCTACATTTGATGGTGGACTAGGGGTCTGTCCGGGGCACGAGAGGGTAGACTCTGCCGACATACATTTTTAAATTAGTATTTGAGATTAAATTAATTTTTTCAATTTAATTTTTTTGTTAAATTCATACATTTAATCTCTAATACTGATTTAAAAACGGAGGTTGCCCTCCTGTACCTCCGGGCATAACCCCCTTTGATGATTATAGGGTTCGTTTGGTTGCCTTATTTTTTTGTTTACTTTGTATTTTGGGTAAAAGTAAAAATGTGTTTGATATATCAATCAAAAATTATATTTTTGTAGAAGTAAAAGTTTTGATATTTTTTTCATAAAAGTATATTTCTTTCACATTTAAACTATTGATGAATACTTTTCACAATTCTTGATAAGAAAAAGTATATATATTTTTAATTTTTATCAAACATACTATAATACTTCAAAATTTTACTTAAAAGTATATTTTTCTACTAATATTATAAAAATATATTTTTGTATTTTTAAAATACAACCAAACGAGCTCTATGCATATATAGGTATGTTGCAATATGTTTTAATACCATTCACAAAATAGGAGGAAAAGGAGTGCTAACATGGGAGTGCTAACATTTTTTTAAAGTATAAAAATTTATAATAAAAAATTATATTTTGAAAATTTAGCCAAAAAAAAAATTTTATAATAAAAAATTTTGAAAATAATTTATAACTTTATTTGAAAAACTATATTTCGGTAGCAAAAGATTATTTTTTTACCCTTGTTTTTCGCTAACCCGTGTTATACACTCTTCTCCAAAAGGACTACTCTGTACCCGTGCTCTTACTTTATCTATTCTATATTCAATTCGGTACACCGAGTGGACTCTATGATCACATGATAGAATTTTCAATTGTACCATGAAGTAACTATCAATTGATATTAGATTATCCACAAATAATAATAATAATATCAATTGATATTCCAAAATAAGGGTTGGTTACAGGTCACAAGTAAATAAGTTATCTTATTTTTTATTAAAAATTAAATATATCTAACCTAAAACTTAGAATTTATTTAATATAAAATAATAAATAAACTCAACTTATTATAAATTGAGCATTCAAAATATTGTACCTAATTAGCCGAAACCAAACAATCCTAAGTGAACAATTCATGCCAAATACTATATTGGTCTGGTCCACTGACTAGGAGATTATAAGTTTGATTAATCTTTTTGCATATGAAATTAAAAGAATATAAAAGTGTATATTTTTTATTTAAGTGCTATGAAGATTTAGCAAGAATAATCAATTCATTGTATGTTTATATGTTAGGTCTTGGTTGATTTTATAGAAACATGGCTAGGTTAATGATTTTTTAATTTTTTTTCTACATAAAAATTCGGGCAAATTTTATAATTGCAACATTATTCAAATAGAGGATAGAGCCTTAATATGATAGATTAGTATTTTAGATCTCAACTCGTTTGTAGTCCGTGCGATACACGAGTTATTTTTCAATTATTTTGTTGTATAATATTAAAAACTATATTTTTGTTAAGTATATTTATTTAAACAAAATATATATGATATTTTGGTGATGATGCACAATTTAATTCTTTAGTTGAGTATTTTCATAATAATAACCAATTATATTTATTTATTAAATATTTTATTCAATTGCAAAATGATACTGCAAGCCGTTGAAATGGCTTTAAAAAACATACGTTATTATAAGAAATTTATATAGAATTTGAAGAAAATTTTAATGGCATTAATGATTATAAAGAAGTAAAATATTGTAATATATAACGTTTTAGATTCTTATCCCAAACAACAAAACCCACTTTGTCAGCATTGAACAGTATTAGTATTATCATTAAATTAATTAATGACAAAAACTAATATTTTTCTATTTTATACAAGTGACAACATTTTGGTGTGTCATTTGGCACAGTTCTATACAGAGACTCCTTTTAATTTATTATATTATATATGATGAGTGTCATTACTTTAATATTAATTATAAAAGATGTTTTTCTTATTGTTACATTGTAATTAAGTTCTTGATTAAATGTAGTTAAATACCTTACATGTATAAGTCGATCCTTTAAATTAAACATCGAAATGCTTATAAATCGACCCCATGCTCGATCAGTTTATCAAGCACATAATTCAACTTCTAACTACGACTGGGTAGACGTGCTAATTCTCACTAAAGATAAAACCTATACCCTTCTCATCTCTCTCATGTTAAATCACCAAATCGCGAATTGGGAACAAAATAGAATCCAACTTATAATTCAAAAAATAATAAGAGCGAAATCGTTACCAATCCATAAAAGATTTGGAAATTTCGCAGAGGTCCCACTTTTTCTCTCTAAAATAACTTTGTTGGGTTTTCTTTGAACCCAATCATTTTCCATTTTCTACAATCCAGTGATCTTTCCTATATATCCAGAATGAACATTTTCTCAATAATTCAAAATAAAGAGTTTGAGCAAGGAATTTGATCTCTTGCCTTCGAGAGGACAGGCAACATCCACAAGTACAGTGTTTAAAATTCAAACTTGACCCATGAGATGATGACTTCCAGCTTAAGCAAACAATATTAAGATGTTTCAAAACCTGTATTCTAATGCACGTGAATTTTCACGTGATCCAAAGTTGTCCTATTTTTTTAGTATTTACTAAAAATAGCAATTAGACAATTAAAACAGGTCAATCTCACAACTGACGACTCAAAATCAAAACGAAATCAATATATTCAGAATGCATTACACCAAACATAACGTAAGGACCCACACAAGGACAATGTCTTACTAAAATCCGAAAATATCAGGACCACAGATCTATACACACACCGTCTTACAATCGTACTATAGCACAAAATGGAAATTATCACCAAAAAATTTCAGGCAAACAAGCATCCCATACGTTGTGGACAGGTAGTACCCCATAATCGGTTAACGAATATGTCCTATCAAAGTGAGAGAAGCACCATGTACTATTTTAATGGCATTTACCATTGCCGCAGATAGATAGGACGATGATAAGTATTAGGGCGATAAGGATACCAAGTACAATGAGCTTCACTTTCATATTTTGAAACCACATCTTCCTCCTCATTTGCGTACCTTGAGTCCTGAAATCTTGTGCCTACTGAGCAGAAAAACATATTCATACAAGGTTAGCGCACCAGTCACCTCCTAAATTAGAAAATTCATTATAAACTTGTTGATAGGTAATAACAGCAATTCTGGAAAAATTTAGGGGACAAATAAACCCTTTCAAGCTGAACCTAGGTCGGTCACTGGTACTCCTTCAATCTCAGAAACACAACTGCTAAAAGGGGGCCAAAGGGAAGAATCACAAGAAACAATATCTTATGGACTGAAGCACACAACTGCTTTTATGATGGCATTCACTGACCTGAGAGCGAAGGTTCTCTGTCTTATCCACTAAAAGCTCAATCTTCTCTCCACGATCAAGAACCTTGCACAAGAAAAAAAGTTTGTTAACATGATTCGTCCAATTTCAAAAATTATGAGATACCATTTACACAATTCAAGCCATAGTCACATTATAACCTTTTCAATATTTTCCATCATAACTCCTTTGACCTCTGAAACCTGAGCCTTCACTTTTGCAAGCTTGCTGACCTCCTCTGGGTGATCCACACAATACTGCATGTGATCCTTTAGTTTGTGCCTGTAATCCGGTATTATATATGTACAACATCAAAACGAACTACACTCTGGAAATGTATAAAGAAATGGAAGCAGGCAAGTACCCAAACTCCTTATTCAGGCTGTTAGCAACAGCTGTTGCTGCTTTTCCACCACCATATCTCTTTGAAAAGTCTTCCTTAACTCGCTCAAGGAACGCCATTGGAATCTGTCGACCAACCGATTCAACAGCAACGACACAATAAACTGTAAAGTAACAGGAATTAGCATCAGAAAGGGAGCAAACAAGTTAGAAAAAATCAGAACTGAGCATCTGTGCTTGAGACAAAATCTATAAACCACTCCAATGTCTTCCTTCCCATGACAAATAGCATATTTAAAAATCTACAAATAGGTGAATCCAGTTTCATGCGTCATACCACATACAACTCCACAGAACTACCAAAAGAATAGAAATCTCAACTTCTCCTCACATAGAACAGCATACAAGTAAGTATAAAGAAAAACACACACAGCAACAAATATAAAATCATGTTAGCATGATCTAGGCAGACTGCCTAAAGTGTAATGTAAAACCTCAAACATGAGACACGAAATCACAGAACAAGATATGCAACAGTAAAGACATCTGAACAAGAAAATTTTGACATTGATGATTGAAATACCAAGACTTCTAGTGCACCCAAATTCCATCTTTCCCACATCATGTGATAATGGTTGACAAACGAGGAACAACGATGAGACATAGCAAGGAAACAATCATGTACCATCTAGAAATATAGCAGATTGTTCTAGACCATTACTCTTTGGTAAGTAACTTGATTGAATCTCAAAATATATTATAGGAAACTATTTTGGACAAAGATGACAATGCAATGACCTTCACTCACACAAATGAACACGTGCAGAATCAAGCCACAAAAATGAAGAAAAAAAGAATTCTAAAGAAGAATCTAAAGTCATAAATTTAAACATATTTTGCATCAGATAATTAATTATGTTTGTGTCCTAGGACTAACCTTGAAATACAACACAGATCAAACTCCATAACTATAACTTCGCCAAGTATAACTATCACAGCACTAAAAAGGGAAAATGACAGAAAACGCAAGCACAATAATTAAACAGTACATCAACTACAAATACCAAAATCAGTCACTAAGGACAAGCATAAGTTATTATGGACAAAACTTTACCAAATTGGCAGGTTATTCTAAACTATAGATCTTTACAGACATGATTATATATAGACAACCCAGCAGTTCCTGCATCTTAACCAACATAATTGGATCACAAAAAATTTATTATGGACAAAACTTTACAAAAATGAACACATATGAAGATTATAAAAAGAATCTAAATAAAATCCAAAGTCATCTATTTAAACGTATCTTCCTTCGGTTGATAAACTCTGTTTCCATTCCAAAATATAAAAATCAATATACACCCACAAATACAACCTTTGTAGTTAGATCTTATGCATTGATCCAATTTTCTAAAATAACAATGACGTGCATACAAAAAATCATGTCTAAAAACATTATAAACACCTATGACCAATGTGATTACCTCTTGTCCGTTGATCTTTTTCTTAAATATCGGATCAAAGCTCAAGATCTCCAAATATAGGGGTGTGTACAATTTCAGAATACAATCATCAGTTTGTGAATCATTTTCCTTCTAAGCAAGACAACACATACAATGTAATTTTTGTACAGCATCTGTATATTGTATTTTCTGAATGTATATAATTACTCACAACTATATATATATATATAAATACAGATATAATTAGTTATCGATGTCTATATAAGCTCCCGAATTGCAGGGTTTAAAGAGGCCAATAAGCTGTTCTCATGGTACTAACCCGTGACCCTCATATAGTAATGGAGACGTGTATAGCCCTATCCTATGGAAATATAAAAGTTAGGGTTTAAACCTAAGTCACAAGTCGTGGAGAGGTATAGTTTAAAAAATGGTAAGGGTGTGAACGATAGCGGAAGCAATGGCGAAGGGAAAACTGGGAAATATAGCGTATTTTTGCTCTTGTAGTCAACTAAAATCATTTTGGTCCTTAAGTTTGTTAAAACTCACAAATTTTATGAAATGATATGCTATTTACTTTCCCTTTTTTACCTATTTCGTTTTCTGATGTTATTTTTAATTAGCTAAATACACTAGTAGTTCTTGATATAACTATCGCTTCGGTTTTAGTTTTTCTAATCGAAATCAAATTATTTTAGTCCTTAAATTTTTTTGAAGCTCATAAATTCTAGTAGTTCAATTGATATGTTATTTATTTTTTATTTCCAAATTAAGTACTATTTTTTAATATAAACAAAATAGCTATATATATATATATATATATAAGAATCTCCAGTTATGGGAGGGGTCGTATGTGAATGCCCCCTCTTGGTAAAAATCCAGGTTCCGCCCCTAGCGGGAGTGAGGGTTGGGAACAGGACCGAGCATTTGGGAGCGGAAGCATCCCCATCCAAGAAGAATTTGGTGACTTAGGTTTAAACACCACCAATTTTAATGTTAATTTCAAGAGAGTTTGAACACGAAGCAGCTATTGTAGTAGTATTAAGTTGTTGACACAACAAACAGGCAAACTCGAACAGGACAATCAAGCAACACATCAACAAAGAAACACATTAAAACAGCGATCGAACCAATACGATGAGATCAGATCTAAGTTAGAGCAGAGAAAACAGACAGATCGGAGGGTAGTAAGATCATACTAAATCCGTCTTGGACGAGGTAGTTGAAGGTGTGTCCATCGCAGTTGTAGGTGAACTTGTTGTTGGTGGAAGGCAGTTTCTGCAGGCACTGAGAGGCGATGCTGGTGAAGTTGCCGCTGAACTCCGTGTACTCCGCCACGATCGCCGTGCCACGTGCCACGAAGCTGTAGATCAATGACTGCTGCCCCATCTCTCTCTCTCTCTCTCTCTCTCTCTCGTTGTTCAGAACCCTAAATCCTTGCTCTGAGAGAGAGAGAGAGAGATCGGATGGTATGGGATGGGATTGAAGCCGAAATGAAATGCGGATGTTCTGAGGGAGAGAGAGAGAAGGGGGGTTATTTTTTGTGGGGGAATTACGTTGACCGTCCCTCCCAAAATTTTATGAATTTCTATTTGATTCAATGGAATTGCAGAATTTAAGTTTCTTGGTTATAATTTATAAATTTTTGTTTTATTGAAAAAAATTTATTTAAATTTTGGATAATATTTAATTTTAAAGATTTTAGTTGAGTTTATTATCTATTTTGGTATAAATAAGCTATAAGTGTTAAGTTTGGAACATTCAGATTTTTTAATTGAAAATAAATTGACTTATTTGTTTAAAAGTTACATCCAATTAAATTATTTATATGTCTAGTTTGGTACAAAAATTCTAAATTCATGAAATTTTCATAGAAAATCGGCTTACGAGAAGATACTTACTATTTAAAAAACTTACGGTTTACGAGAAGATACTTGCTAGTTAAAAAATTTACGAAATGAAAAACTTATGAAAATAAAAATTGAGTCTTGTTTTAATTATTTTTGTATGATATTTTTACTATACTAGTAAAAGCATTACATAATATATTTTATTTAAAATTTTGGTAATTACATTACTATTAGTCCCTTTCATATCTCAATATGCCTAATACCAACACTTGATCGAACCATTAGGCCATGAGTTGAATATGCCTAATTCAAAAACCCAGATGGGTCATTGATGATTAAAATGATGCTCCAACCAAAAAAGTAAATTAGAATTAGACTGCAATGTCCCTCACTCACCTAAAATAGAACATCTGAATTAGACACATACGGGCCATTTGAGATACTAATTGTGTATTTTTATTAAAAATTTGGCAGCAAAAGGTTCAAATTACTAAGATGGGGATCAAATAAAGCTTTACAATTGGAAAAGGACCATTAGTTTAAATAACCCATTTGTTTATATGGTGGGTTATTTTAACAACCAGCCCTAGGAGTTCCCACATTCACGGAAATGCCACCAGCGGACGTGGATTTTATGGTCTGCTATCGACGGAGCTAAGTCTGTGAATTCTTAGCATACATCCAACTTTATCACTTTCAATCAGTGCTTCTGTTTTTACTATTTTTAAAATTACGGACATAATCTTCTCACGCCCTATTGGTGACTGGAGACACGGAGTTTGGTACTTGTTTAAAAAGAATGCATTTATGGAAATTAATTAGGCAAACAATGAGATTTGAACTCGTGGATACCCACCTGAACTCGACTCGATTTTGATAGGAAAAACTCGATTCCGATTTTAATGGAGGCGGGATTAAGAATACAGATACCCGCTCCACCTCAACCCCATTTCGAACCCGCCATGCTATTTACATAATTATAATAATATTCTCATTTATCTATGTAGGGTATTTGATTTATTTTGATTGAAACGTTCTATTCTGTATAAAATGATTTTTTTTTGAAAAAATTACAGAACATTTGATTGTCTTTTTATTATGTCATTTTGATAATATGAGTGTTATTTGAATCATAACAAAATACTTCTAACGCATTAGTTATTTTTAAATTTATAATCGAAAGAAAACTAAGTTCCAATT